>CAKAEH010001403.1:0-230004 GCA_916381525.1 Cercopithifilaria johnstoni
TTCTGTGTTGCCCATCATGTGAAGTCGTCGTACGACGATGTAATTTTTCTTAGTAAGCACATAAAAATTGCGAATTGAATCAGTGTCTTATTATTTCTTCTTGGACATCTTTAGATGCGCGGAAAGTTTGATTTATAATTTTTTTAATTTATAGGTTTGTCACGTGTGAAACGCCACCGGAACCTAGAGGATGCAACAATGCGTGAAACATGAGACGATGCCCTTCTCGTAGCACCTTTTTCTGTTATTCATGGAGCTAATTCTTTCATCTTGTCACTTCAGCGCTCAATTCATTTTGCTTGTTATTTGTTTCATCATTGAAATTTGCTAGCGGTCTTTGATGCTTTTCTGTACGGTTGTTTTTGGTTTGTTTTGTTACATGATGATTTTTCAGTGTTTACTGTTTCATATGTTTTTCGAGTTTCTTATCCAATCGAAAAACTTTTCACTTGATCAAGTTCTTACATATTGAATTTAAATAAACTATTCTAATAGATCAGGACTTTGCCTGAAATTATGTTGTTGCTCTTGAAATTTGTTGTCCGTTATATCTATCATATTATTGACGCTGGAAAAAAACAATATACATTTGCTGTAATAGATATTACAGGAAAGTAAATATAATATAATAAGAATTTTTTGATAAGTAAATAAATGTGATAAGATTTTTTTGGTTCGGAAGAAATGGAAGAAGGAAGCGTTTTATAAATGTAAATTTATCGGAGATTTAGATTGGCAATGTCTGATTGGTGATGTTTATAGTCTATCAAAAAACAAGAATGTTTTCAAATCCTGGTTCAAGTTTACCCCGGATCAATTTACCTCAGCAAGGAGTTCGACCTGTTCTGGCTACAGAAGTGCCGAGATTGGGTTGCAGCAATTCATCGGGTAATGTTTGTGTGTGATTACAAATGAAATTTTGGGGGATCTAAAAATAGTAGTCCCTGCAAACTAGGGTTAGTTAAGTAATGCCTGCTAAAGATAGTGGAAATAGATTTTCATATTCAGAGAATGGATCCTTTTTTAAGTATATTTAAGTCTCAGTAATGGAATTACTGGCATTTTCTTGCGGAATACATTTTAGGACTTACCAGAGTAATTAAACTGTATTATTTTTCGTGTACTGTTGTTTCAACTTAGCAGATCTATGCTTTTCTTTCTGTGTCCTGTTCGCACTCTCAAGTTTTTGCCTTCTCGATATTGCAGTAATGAAATAATTTATTTGACATATTAAATTTCATCTCACATTTCAATATTCATATATATCAGGATGTTGAAGTATTTAGTGAACTGCTGGCTACTGAGAAAAGTAAATACCAGGAAAAAATGAGGGATCTTTCAATTCCAGCTATTTGCTGATTATTTTAAGATGGCCACATTCAAAAAATAATTTTTAAAATTTACGAGGAAATGAATGATGCCTTTGAAATTGTTGGGATAAATTTGGTTGTTTCAGGCACGGTTAACATTCTGCCTATTACAGGCGGACAACCAGCAGTTCCTCCAATAATTGTTTCAAGCACGACATCAGCTAATCTGTTTGCACCGAAGTCATTGCTTCCCGTAACTAACTCAGTAGAAAAGGTAGAACTTTTTTTTTCGAAATTTCTTTTGAATGAAGATTTTTTATTTTCGGAAAAAACTCTCAGTTTTATATAATTCTGTGAAAATTTTTAGATATCAGATGTTCATTATCGAGCACGTCGAAATGCTATTGGTTGTCCAAGACCTCTGTTTTCTGATATGGGTAAGTAGTGATGAACTTATAATATTAGGTAGTACAAGTTTTTTTTGGTGTATACTTTAGTTAAGAACTTAATGATCGTAGTTAGGAATTTAATAAACATACTTGATAAGTTACTCAGAAAGGCATCAATGGTCGTCAGGATCAGCAGTCGAAAGGTCGCAATTTGTAAGACCATCAGGAAGTAAGAACAGCCGATCACTACCCAGTCTGAGGGATGTCTCTCGTGCCACAGCAAAGCAGGTTATTTTTATTAGTTTTAACGTCGATGAAGTTCTTAGGGAATCTTTATGCATTCTGTTCTATGTACTTCCCAAATAGCTGCTCGGCGATTGCGCTCATGTACTTCTTACCGAAAAGCTGCTTAGCGCTTTTTTCATCTCAACCAATTTTTTAGAATTTGATTGCACGAGAATTTGGTGCGTCCGATGTTGCTACTTGCACATCAGTGTCAGATTATGGAATATCCGCCGTGGAACCAGTAAATGTCAGCGATGATGATTTCAAGTAAATAGATGATTACATCATTAGGTTCTGTATTTATCCTAGTTCGATGAAAATTCCTTCTTCTTGTTTATTTTTAGAAAAAAATTCCAGGATTTTATTTAGACTTTGTTGTTTTAAGCTATGCTGGTAATGAGGGAGAGCATAGAGAACAAAAGAGTGGTAATTGGAATACGACAAAGAGACGACATAGAAAACGAAGGCGTGAACAGTCTAGCAGTGGTGAAAGTGAATCGGAACAAAGTAATCTTTGTCATTCTTGTTATTTTTTTGATAGAGAGAAGTTTGAGGGAATATTAGGGAATTTGGGTCGTCAGTATTGTAGAAAATTGATGTGTAAAAGATTTATGAAGTAAATATTAAGTGCCGAAAATAATAAAAATGTTGTTAATAATCACGTGGAATATATATGTGCTTTAAAAATCTGTAGATAAAGACGTCCCTCGATGGCAAAAGTTGACAAAAGAAGACTTTGTTGACACAATATTAAGCGATACTGATGATGAAGTTGACCAGGTTGAACAGACTGTTGCAATGAGTGGTTTCTATTCGCAGAGTGTTCCTGACGAAAAATTTTATTGCATTGTATGTCAGTTATTTCATTGTAATTCTGTTAAAAAGTTTCCTTTTTTAACTTTTATAAAAATTGTTTTTATAAACTGGTTCGGATGGTCATTTTTAATTTCGTGTTTGCAGAACGATGTTGGTAATAGCTGTGCAACCGAAGAGTTGAAAAAGCTGCATAATAAATTCAGAAGAGACATTGTAGAAAAAATCACTAAAGAAAAGGAAAATCAGCCAAAATGCGACCCGCCTGATATTCTTGCATTTCACGATAACTGCAAGTGTAAGATGCGTTTGTTGTACTATTCTAATTTTTTTTTATAAAAATTATAGAAAGAATGAGCTATTTTGAATTGTTATGAGTTTATTGGACAGAGATGTTTGTTATTAAAATTTTTCAGAAATGTAAAGAAAGAATGTAAAGAGAATCTTGTGCACTTTCAGGCGGTCACCATTCGGATACTGAAACTGAATCGGAAAGTTGTGATTCTGATGACTGCATCGATGACAGTGATGAAAGGAGTGGTAATGTATCTGTTGATGAACAACAGATTGATAATAAAGACAAAATTAGTCATACTAAGATGAGTGGATCAAAAAAACACAGCACTGTTGCCAAGCGAGAGGTTAATTTTGTTTGTAGCTTCCATAAATTATTCACAATCATTGAGAATATTTGTAGCTTGAGATCCAAAGTATTCATTGCAGGTCTTTAGGAAACGTAATCATCCAGCTATTCTACACAGTGATGTCTGCTTCAACGAAGTTGGTCAGATGAACGATGGGCCAGAATGTCGCTGTTCGTGGGCAGCTAAAAAATCCGGCTTACGCCACAATAAATATGCTGGAGAGACTGTCATCGAGAAATGCGACCTAAGCTCAAGGTAGTATTAAGATTTAAAGCTGTTTAGTTGTACATTTCTTTGTATACAACTTCTACGAATATAAAAGGAATTCTGCTCCTACCTGTAGACGAGAGTGGAATTTGATATTGCCGAAGTGCGTAATGGTGACAGCAATTGCAAGCCATTTATTTTTTAGCAATTCGCATCGTTTATGGCACTATATACTTTACACTGAACCTAATCCAAATACTGTTGTACGCCGTTCAACAAAAATCAACTACAGTGGTAGAACTTATGAGCTCGAAGGTTTTTCTGTATTTTTTCATAAATCACTTCCATCGAATTTTCCCCAAACACCGCTGTCAAAATGGACAAATGAATATAATATCAAATTTATGGAAGAAAATATTCCAACGGTTATTTTTCTTTCACATATTTTATGTTTGACTCTATCTATTTTTTTATTGTAAGTATTCTTTCAATGATTTCGATTTTTTAAGCATTTTTTGTCAAGAATACTGTGGAAAGCTTAAAGTTGATATTTTGTTTAAAATGAAATGTCTAAGACACTAAAAAAATCTGAATGTCTTTCGGTGAATTTCTTATTTTTCGAAACTTTTACAGAATTTTACAATAGAAGACTTGGAATTATTCCATCAATATTTGTTTAATGATATTATGGAAATGTATGACTTGAAAAGATATCCTTTTGATAATACTGAAGGTTGTCCTTATTATCACTGTATGCCGAGATTTATTTGCAACATTCCAGGTTATTGCTTCTTCCATTTTTGCATTCTTTCAATTGTTTTTCATCTCTATTTATTTAAGATTCACTTATTTGAAATTTGTAGTGCAATTTTCACAATAGTAATTTTGATATGAGAGAATTTTCCAGGCGGTGGGAAGGAGATATTGCCAATGTCTGTTGTAATGTCATACCTGATTGACAGCTATCATCGTCTTGTAACAGAATCAGAAGCTCAGGTTCTTAAACAAGATGCTGATGCTTTTCGTGAATTTGCTGAAAATGTTCGTGGTTCCTTGGTTATGAATGCAAATAAGGTAAATCAATTGATCCTTAATATTTATTGGATATTTATTAAATGAAATAATCGTATAGCGTTTTGCTCTAATACGATAATAGGCATGTTCTGACTGCAGATAGATCTTGTTCGCGGAAAAACATAAAATTTATAGTTTTTCTATCAACTTATGTTTGAGTTACTTTTTTTCAGAGGCCATCAACAATTCGAGTAGATCTTATTGACAGGCCCGATTTTTTGCCCAACAATTCGGATAATCTCTTTCCGTTGATTACTCATTTTGGCGTGAGGCCTTCTTCTCATACTTACAATTCGAACGCGGAGTGAGTGATTTTCCAACGGTCGATATTCTCCAGTTAATTCGGTTAAATTCGAATTTTTTGAAATGGAAGTCTTACATAGTTTCTATGAACCTTGCTACTTCAGATATCAGAAAATGTCGAAGGAATATTTGAGGATGCGCAAAATTCTTGCAATGAAACCACGTGTAAGTGCAGAAGAGCGAGGAAAGCTTGCGCAAAAAGCTTCACAATTAAAGGCATTGCGTAATGATAGGTAGCCTATTTTTATGCCTATCTTTTTTTTGAATATTTCTAGCGACGCTGTTGGTTTGTTTGAAATATATCAACATTTTTGAAATACTCAAATCCTATTGTTTCAGCATGGTTTCCTACTGATTCTTGCTATTTGAATTAATTCAAACAAATGAAAACTGATATCACGAGCAGTTTTTGCCGTTTTCTGAGTTTTATGATTTGTGCATGCTTTTTATGTTTCGTACACTTTAAAAGCTTTTTTTTTCTTATACTTTTCAGCCAGCTGAAACGTGATTTTGTTATGTCAGTATCATCTCGTGACTTCTATAGTACCGGGTTATTTCCTGATATTGTACAGGTATGTCTGTAATATATTCCACTATTAACTAAGCCGATATTTATTAAAATATTCATATCGTAATGTTTTCAGCATGGTTTACTCCTAATTCTTGCCTGTGCACATGTGCGTTTTCAATGGTCTTTACAAGTATACGAACAAGAACGCATTCGTTATGTTTTCAAGGTTTTTCATTTTTTTTACTTTTGCCTGAATAATAATGATTCGGATTGTACCACTTGTTTCCTCTAGTCACTTTAATCCCAGTAAAGGAGAAATACTATCTTTTTTACATAGTTTTGCATAGTTTTGCAGAACCGTTCACTTTTGGAGCTAGCATTGACCCATCCATCATATCGTACTAATTATGGTACTAATAGTGATCATGCTCGTAATACTCTTAACAACTGCGGTGTGCGTTCTTCCAAGCAGCGAGTACATGATCGTTTGGTTCAGCAGCAGTTAAGTGCCAAAAAGCGAGGTACTTGTATTTTCAAAATCGCTAAAAATTTTGAAGTATTTTCTATTACATTCGTTATATATTGAATTACAGATGCATTACGTCGAAGTTGAATTGAGTTCAATTTTAGGTTTTCATACCTTAATGGAGATCATGTCGAAACTGGGTTCAAAAAAAGCGGAACAGTCGCCACTGAACCATAATGAACGGCTCGAATTTTTGGGCGATGCAGTTATTGAATTTATTACCACTATTCATTTATTTTACATGTTTAGCGAACTTGATGAAGGTGGTTTGGCCACTTACCGCTCTACAATGGTTCAAAATAAAAATCTTGCTGTGCTCGCTAAGGTTTTTTGATTTTTTGAAATGCTCAAAAACAGCAATAATGCTTTATTTCAAAGTGTACTTTTGAGTTTTGAGGGAAATTTTTTTAGAAAATAGGCCTGGATGAGTTCATGCTGTATGCGCATGGACCCGATTTATGCCATGAATCTGATCTTAGGCATGCGATGGCAAATGCTTTTGAAGCAATGATGGCTGCAATTTATCTTGATGCTGGGATCGATGAATGTGATAGGTTCGTCACGTATATATATTTTATAAGACATTTCACGACTCCCAATAATATTTCTTTGAGATTTTATTAAACTAATTATTCGTTTCAAGAATTTTTGGTTGCGCTATGTTTGCTGATTCGAAGGAATTGCTTTCTATATGGTTTGATTTGGAGGACCACCCCTTGAAGGTAAACCTAATTCATTTTTTTATTTGGAAATTTTTTCTTTGAAAAATGGTCAATTTTCTTTATTTTGTTCTTACAAAAGAAAAGCTTTTAGAATCAATCTTAGAATTTTTGTAGCGATATAAGAATCCTTTAAATTTAAAAAGATCTGGTCTTTTCAAGAAGAATTAAAGTTAAAACGTTATTTTCTTTTTTTTGGAAATTTTCATCATCAGTCTATGTTGTTGTTCTCTTCAAAGCATCAGTTTTGATTTTCAGCGAGATAATCCAAATGGAGACCGTCATTTGATAAATGATGTATCAGCACTTCAATTGCTAACAGAGTTGGAAAAAAGCATCGGAGTTACTTTCAAACATATAAGAGTGCTTGCTAAAGCTTTTACGAGAAGAAATATTGGCTTCAACAATCTCACTCTGTGGGTATTAATTTCGTTTGTGCAACATTTTTAGAAGGAGCAGATTGAATTTCATAAAAATTTCATGCGAAAATTGATCAATGTAAATTAGAATATGTATAAATTTTGTGTAAATGTTCTAGAGGACACAATCAACGTCTGGAATTTCTTGGGGATACGGTTCTACAGTTGATAACGACTGATTATCTTTATAAGCATTTTCCATATCATCATGAAGGTCACTTATCAATATTGCGCACTTGTTTGGTTAGCAACAGAGTAAGTTCCAACTAATACTCCAGAGTTTTTCATTTTTTGGACGGGAGAGATGAGTTGTGCACTTCTCCTGACTTATTAGTTAAGTTCTTATTTACACCATGTTTTGCTATTTTGAAATCATGATTCAACATATTTCATTGTACATTGTGATGATATCATCATAAAAATTACGTAGTATCTTCATGCGTACTTCTGTATCAGGGATTTTCCTGATCGATTTCAGAACGACTTGGAAGCTCAAATAATACGATTGCCCAAAAACTGTACACTGTGTTAATTTAGTTTCTCAAGAAGCGATTTTTAGACACAATCTGTGATTTGTGATGATATTGGCATGACAAAGTATTTGGTTACACCAAAAGTTATGCAGAAGGGTGGGCTGCCAGTACTGAGAGTGAAAGACAAAGCGGATCTTGTTGAAGGTATGTCCTCTACATATGTGAATTATATAGATCTATTATCACAAGATCTATTACCCAGAGTATATTGATAATTGCTGGCGAATATTATCCGAATATCATCATCTGTATTTATATTCACTCAGTATTTGAGAAAGTAGATCCAAGAACTTGAAAAGTTCTGTTTTCTAACATTGTTTTTTATTTGCCGAACAAGTATAGTTGTTTGATATATTTCATGAACAATTATTTTTATTTAGCATTTCTTGGTGCTCTTTACGTTGATCGTGGATTTGACTATTGCAAAGTTTTCTGCAGAATTTGTTTCTTCCCTCGTTTAAAAGTACGTTTTGATGGATTTTCACGAGTTTTACAACAGGCGAAGCTAATACTGTCATTTAACTGCCCATATCTTTAGATAAAATCTTCAGTTTTTTTTGTGCAAGTATTGGAATGATTTGTAAACAGCAGTGATCGATTTTTTCATTTTTTTTTTGTATTTGTGATGGAAAAGGTGGAAGTTGACTAATCATCCTTTGCAGTTTTTTATTATTGCACAGCACTGGAATGATCCGAAATCACAGTTGCAGCAGTGTTGTTTAACTCTGCGGCAAATGGATGGTGGTGAACCAGATATACCAGAATATAGAACAATAGCTGTCGAAGGTCCAACTAATACGAGAATATATAAGGTTGCCGTTTATTTCAGGTAATGCCGTGGAATTTATTTCCATCCACATATGATGTTTTTTTTACAAATCTAGTCGTGATTTTTAATTTCTTATTATAAGACTTTTTTTTTTAATTTTTTCAAATCAAGAGATTGCTGTCGTGCCTTTTTTCTTTTTCGTTGCATTTCACTTGCTCATTCAGACTTATAAGCTTTTCTTGATGCCATTAATGTTGATTCCGTTTTTTCTAGTTGTATAGATAGCAGTCTCTTGATTTGAAAAACTTAAAAGAACGGTTTTATAATAAAAAATTAAAAATCACGTTTTTTTTTTGGGTATTTAGAATCTTAACTGAGCTCGAACATAATTTTTGTCAATCAAAATAAACACTATGTATTCAATACATTTTTTTGTTACTTTTTTACTAGTCTAGTGGTTTGATGAGTATGTGCAGACTTGATATACACTGTTGTTAACTGTATTTCAGAAAAAAACGATTAGCAGTAGGGTGTGGGCATACAATGCAGTTGGCACAAATGCGTGCGGCGGAGAACGCTTTGATAAAAAGATCTGATCTCTTTCCAACGCTAAAAAATACAACAAAACACAGTGCAGTGCAGATCAGGCGTGATAATGGCCCAATCACTAAAGTGTAATTTTTCTTCTTCTTCCCTTTGTGTTTTTCATACAGTATTTGAAATTTGACAAAGTATAAATTATTTTGTTGCGAATTATGGAGCATTTCGAGTTTTAACATAAACTATTTCTAATTCAATGCAGGTTGAATCAAAACGACCTGAAATGACGGTGATTTCTAATTATATAATTATTTTTAAGAAAATGCGAACCAACTGATCGGACAAAACAGCGTACTCTGTTTGATTCAACTCATGTTTTACAACCGGATGCTGGATCATCACTTATTGATGGTAGTCAAATTTATAGGCCACAGATTATTTCATTACTTGATCTCAAGTTCGATGCTGATGGTTGTCTTATTTAGTTTCCTTGTACTGGTTTTTCTTTAATATGAAAAAGCAAAACATTACCAAGTTTTAATGCTTATTTGTACTTTATAGAAGTTCCATAAATTTCGTCTTGTTAACAATTTCGTCTTCATCGATGTTTGAAAATAGGCTATATAGCTTTTTTTTTTATTAGAGTTTTATTTGTCAGTTTCTTGCATATTGTCCACTTCAAAATAAAGTTCAGAAAGTTTTGAAGTTATGCATCTTCTTTCTAGTTGTTAGAAACTGAATTTTTCATACCTTCTGCATTTTCTTTAAACATAGTATTTGATTCATTTATTAATGTTATTTCCTTTGTTGTAGAATCATATTTGTATAATTTGTCACAATACTATTATGATAGAATAGATGTCGTTATTTTCTTACTTTTCGTTTATCACAATACTTATACTTCTTATTTCTTAGCTTGACATTTTGCGAATTGTGAATAGTGATGTTTGTGATACAAAGCTCAAGTTTATGATATTAATTTAAGTCTGAAATTGGGGAATACCAATTTAGACATAGATGTTAATTTAATAAAGCGAATTAAAAGTGTTCGGGAAAAAAGATTATAGTGAAGATGGATATATAAATATAGCGGAATTTATTTGATGTTGAATAACAACCTTTGTTGTTTTATGACGATTCAAAGATAAATGAATATGATTTATTCTTTTATTATTGTTCATGGTTATTCAAGCGATGGCTGTACTATTCATCAAGCAAAAATTAAATATTTTATCCGGTATAGTCAAGTGATTCGACATAACATAGTTGTTGGTTGTGCTGAACATCGAAAGATTTAAATTCGCAAATATTTTGGTAGGCAATCAGATACGGCAAAGGAAAGGTATATGAGTAAGATGGGTTTATTATTGTGCCGGATAATTCGTTAAATCTTATATATCGTTAAATTTTTCAAGTATCAGTTGCGGTATATAATATCATATATTATAGATGATAATTTCATAGTTAAAAATGTCAGGGAGATAGTTTTTTAGTTAAAATTTGTCAAGGGAGTAACAGTCTTTTATCTCAAAGATTTGGAAATAATTGGAGCACGTTATTGATTGTAAATTATATTCATTGGCTTAGTTTTGCTTGTTTTCAGTTCCGAATGTTTGACATTCTCTACATATAGCCTGAAAAATGTTCGTAACAGCAAGAGCTCGGGCTGCAACATCGTATTTATATTTTTTATTTGTTTTTATTTAAGCTGTAAAATACCTTTCGCAATCCTACTTAATGCTTCGAATGTTTTGTCGATTAATTAATAAATTTTACTTTTATCTTTAAATAACATTTTCGTTGCTTACAGCATCTCATTTAAAACGTTTCCGTTTTAGGATATGCAGGAAGCGAATTGCAGAAGGCATAAGAACACGAACAACTGTTTCTATGAATCAGGATATTGGTGAAGCAGTTGGACCTTCGTTATTAATTACAAATTCATTGGTGCTTAAGATTTTTTTAAATAAATTCTTGTCTTAGACAACCACTGTTTTCTTTGTGCTTCTTTAATCTGAGCAAATATTTAAGTTTTACCAAAACGCATTACTGTTTTCAGGGATCTTACGATTTAAAATGGCCACTAGATTCTTTCAATAAGTCGCATCATTCTCAAATGAGCTACTTGGAATTAAGCCTTTTCAAAAAACATACTAAGCGTTTACAAGTCGACCAGCAGAAAAATATTTACGACGTCATCGACAGGTACTATATTTGAGATTATAAGTTCACTTTTCGGGTTTCGGCAGAAAAAAAATTTTTTCTTCGGTAATCTTTTGCTATTTCTTTTGCGATCTTTTCAGTAGAGCTAAAATTTTATTAGATGTTTCTTTAAACATAACAGCTAAATTAAACGTCTTACAGTATTATTGAATTAATTCCTGAATTTTTTCATGAAAAATGTTTTGATTCTATTATTCGCACATATATTTTCCGCTATTCGTGATTTTAATTTACCAGTATTGAATGGAACTATTTGGTAACAGAAGCACATCTCGAGAAGGCACTGAATATGCTGAATGATTTTAAGTGCAATGTCAAGGGATTGGTTGATTCAGAAATTGCTGTTCTTATAAGTGCAACTGGATGTCGATGTCAAATGTTATCCGCAGCGCAACGAAACGAATATACTAGTCGTTTACTTCATGTTCTTAAAATGAAAGGTTGGCTTACCGGAAGTTTACTTTCTTTAGATTAAATTCCTAGTCATTGCTATTGAATTTCAAACTTATAAGTTTTAGGAATTATCAAAATGCTATAATTTTGCCTACTTTTTGATTGTTCTGTAAGTAATTTTTTTTCCAACTTTTCATTACTGGATTTTTTCGTATAAATCGAGGATTAAAAGTTTAAAAAATTCCAAAAAGCACCCATGGATTACATGATTATTCTCTAATATTTGAAAAAAGGAAATTATGAGGTTTAAAAATTCCCTGATTGTTATTTGGAAATTTTTAGAGGAAATCAACATATTTATAGGTGTTGTGCTAGGCATTACTGCTCGAAATGCTCTACTTGCTGCTCAGGTTGATAACCAAGTAGATGTCGGTGTAGTGGAAACATTGAAACAGTTTGAATCAGATAGGCTTGTTCCTAACGCTCAAACATACGTCCAGCTTTCACGAATTTATGCGCTAAAGGCCAATTTAAAAGGAATAATGTGAGATTTTTTCTGCTAAATGACCTTTCTGTTGTGTTCTTATGTTGGCATTTATCTTTGCTTTAGAAATTTTTCTTTAAATGAACTAACTATGGTTTTTGCTGGATGCGTTGACGAGCACCGATTCGGTTTATTTCTTCCGCCACCTAAAAATACTAATCAGTTGCATTTACTCACAACTATTCGCATTGTTTTCTGTTTACTGATAATAGAAAGTTCTTATATATTCCCAGAAAATTTTTCTGCGCCTTGAAGAGTTCATTTTTTTAGTATCTATATTATTTACTGATGCGCATTTGCAGTTTCATTTTCAGTGAAATAATTAAACATGCCAGAAATGTTGGAGTGGAACTGCCGAGTCAGGTTCTTGAATCTGTGGTTTATAGTTTGGCAAGATTAGGACAGAATGAGAAAGCGAAGTTAGTTATTGAAGTAAGTTCCAAAATTTTTCATTAAAAGCAGCATTTCTTATGGTCATTGTTTCTAACTTCTAATGAAGGTTCGTCTTAAAAAGGATCTTAATATTGCATTTTTTTTTCTTTTCCTTTGATATATTTTCCGGTTTTCAGCATGTTTCAAGTAGTATGTCTTCGACAGATAGCCTGAAGATGGCTTATACATTGGCGAAAGCCGAACAATTTGATGGTGGGGATGTTCTAGAGGTCAGAAGTGGATAAATTCTATTGTATTTGTTATGTTTATCTATCTATGTGACATAATAGTCAATATTGAAAAGGTCTCACTCATTATTCGCAGAGGTTTTTTAGTTTCTTGATGAAATTGCGGATATTAATACCTTCATGGAGAAGCATCAGATTTCAATATATGAATTATTGTTTTCTCTTGTTAGAAAAGGGAACTTGGATGCAATTGCAAAGGTTTGTACATATCATTGCGTTTGAAACTGGTTTTTAACACTGGAAAGCATGAATCAGACGCGCTTCTATTTTTCACTTAATTCTCACTAGATTTTAGTTTTGATTTATAGCTAGTTTTATTTTCAGCTAACAAGCATTCTGGCGTCCTTATCCGAAAGTATGAACAAGCAATGCGAGTCTATCGTTTGCAGTAGAATTCGCAAATTGTTAAGTAAGGAAGAAAAAAATATTCCGGCAGCTGCGACATTGCTTAATCTTATTCCAAGCGCTGAAAAGCGGTTTGTTTATTTTTTTCCTACTATTTTGACTAATTATTTGTTGCACTTAGCTTTTTATATTTTTGAAGTCAAGGAAAGTAATAAAAATGAAATGTATCCATCAATTCCCATGATATATTAATTGGTAATTTAATAGATTTAGTATGTATTTAGCGTTTCATATTTGATTTTATCAGTTTGAATTTGGTCATTATCTTCTACCATTGTATTGATTTTGGATTGATATGTGTTAGGTTTTTAAATCTTTGAAGTTGTCGTTATGGATACAAACAATGCATGTAATTGCAATATCAAGCTGTAGAATCATATCGCCATTTTCTTGTTTTTTGAGGTCAAAGTTTCAAGCTATCTTAGCGCGGCAATTCTTATCAGTTATTCAAAAGAAGACGATTTTAGAAGCTGTAAAAGTGTGCACAGTCTTCCAGAAATGCAATATTATGAAGTATTTTTTTTTTCGCTTTCATTTTGCAATTTCTCTATTTAAAATTTGTATTTATAAATATTAAACCGTTACAGGCATCCACTTCGTATCTATTTACATGATGTAGCTTTAAATAATCCCAAGAACTTTCACGACCTCTTTGCAATTTATAAGCGAACCGATGATTTTGTGGAGCTGCAGAATCGCCCCCATTTGCAACTTCCTATTGCAGTGCTACATTTCAGTGAGGTGATTTATCGAGATTTCATTTAAGCGACATTATGCTAAAGCTATTAAAGTAGAACAATTTATCGGGAAAAGAATTCGAGCGGAGTTCGATTGAAAATATTTAATTTTAGTACCTGTCATATTTTTCTGCTTAACGCATAGGCATGATTCTGTTTTAATACAGTTCAACATATATAAGTTTAATTGATAGTAAGGAGAAGAACTTTCCTGAATTATTTAAATGGCTATTATAACTCAATAAATTTTAAGATACTATATAGCTTTTTTCACTTTTCTGTTGAAATATACGGTTGAAATTGTTGGTTGCCAGTGTGATTGCTTTGGACCGCAGTATACTGTTAGCATTTAGCTGTTTGAATGAATTATTTTCTCTCATGCGTATGCATTCGATAATATTTTTTAAAAATTTTTAATAAGTTTGCCGTTGCAAATTTCGACTTTCTTCAGTTAATGAAGGCTGATACAAGAGAGAAGAAAATTGAGCATTTGCTAGAGATTGCACGTTCTCTTCAGAGGACTGGAATTGCATCTTGCGGTAACAAATATTTTGCAAATATGAAAAAGTTGTTTATTGTTCCACTTTTGAAAGGTAATGCCTCATTAATAATTGTTGCATCAGCAGTGCTCTATCAGTATTTGCATTCGTATATATAAATTTGGGCACTTCAAATATTTTATCACAACTATGATTATCTAACCCGCTAATATCTTAGGGTGTTTTATTAAAAAACTGAGGACCTTCCCCAAAATACATCAAATAGTCATTTAAAAGTTTTCATTTAGCACCAATAATGATTAATTAATTATCTACTTGAGATATGAATGTTCTGCCGCAGTTGGTAAGAAAAATTGAAAGTGAGAGTTCCCTGCAGTGCTTCATAGTTGACATTCTCGTTACTCATCTATTGGCAACGAAACAGATGCAGAAACTCCAACTATTATTACAGGGGTAAATAGTGCATATCGATTTTTATATCATTGTGCACATTAGTTATTTGCATATCATGTTTCATTTTGGATCGACACTTTTTTCTCTATTTTTAAGGGCTTTGAAGAATTCCTCAGCAGGAGAGGCATATCCATACCGAGAAGTGAAGAATCTCATTCTTAACACAACAGTTTACGACAAAAGCTTTATTTCAGCTTGCTGTCTTTTGCGGTTGCTTTTTCCATGTAAGTTCATTTTGTTGTTACCACACTTTTCTTACATTCTTCAGTAGTTTTGTAAATCTCTGTTAAATTTCATTTAATAGCAATTGTTTCATTTCCATTAATTTTAATTGTTTTAGTGTCTGGTGTAAACAATCGTCAATATAGAAAGGGAGTGAAAATAATCAGAGCAGCAATTGTTGCTGGTGATTTGAAAAAAGTCAAAATGATGTGTGGAATATGGTCTACTGATAAACGAATTGTTCTTCGGAAAACCGATAAGGACGATCTTTTGCGAACTCTTGATCGGAATGGTGAACTGTCGAAGAAGCAATATGTAGCTGCATTATCAGAAATGGTAAGCGAAATTCGTAGTTTCAGTGTTTTTCTTTAATCATTTATATATATAACTTCTTAGACTAAAATTGCATAGCTTTTTTTAATAAGTTCAACAGTGCACAGAATTTGGATTTTTAAAAATTACGTCTGGATACAAAAGTTCGAAGAAGTAAACATTGCAAGGATGAGAAATTAAGCGTATTAGACAAGGTAATCTTTTCTGCTTGCTACATATATCTTCAAAAAGTTTTAATTTTTGTAGTTGATTATATGAGGAATGATATTTTTCATTTACCAATTTGTCCACTTTAAATCAATTTTTGTGTTTTTTGCTAAGATATACTTTTTAAATTACAGATTCCAATGAGTCGTGGTGTGAGACAAAAGCTTATAGGAAAGGCAGAAAGTGCGGATCAAGAACGCATGGAAATGGAACTGCAGAATGCTCTTGATTATGGTGATTTGGAAAAGGCAAAGGAAATTTGGGTTGCGGGGTAATTTTTACTTTTTTTTTTCTACTGGATCTCGTTTCATGAGCTTAATGAAAATATTGAAATTGCGAACTTGGATTTCAAAGCTGTTTAATCGCTTTGTTTTTTAGTGCTTTATTATTGAAATATTTAAGCATATGGGAACTTTATGTATTGATTTTGCTTTTATTAGTCTTTATTTACTCTCAACTTAGTAAAGTTTTTGTTATCCTGAAATAAAATTTGTTCACTTAAAGGTCGGAGTATATAGCTGCATCTAAAGGGTTATTATTGGCTGAGAAACTATATTTTTCTAAAATGATGGATCAGTTCAAATCCGTTCTTTTGAAACTCAACGAACTTCATGAAGATCTCTCCTATGAAGTTCTTACTGCTGTTAGATTTTCTTGTTTCTTTCTAGAATTGTATGAATTCTTCTGCAAAAATTAGCGTTAATGACGATTTGCGAAATAATTTCTGGAAATATTGGCAATTTAATAAGCAAATATTTTCTTCTGTCTAGGTTATCTCTAGTTATTTTTAGTCAAATTATTAACAACTTTGAGTATGGTACGCTGTTTACTTCGTTACTTCTTTCTTTGTTGTTGCAGTACGATTCGTCAGATGCATCAGATGCGCGAATAGTGTTCCTAAATGAAACGAGCAAGATACTGGATCTGCGTTTAAATATTAAACAGGAGCTTTTACATAACACACGAGTTAACGCATTCCACAAATTCATTGAAAAGTGAGTGTTTCGAAATCATTTTGATGTGAATGAGCGTTCAGCTTTTTTGAATAAGGTATCGATATGAATGTATTTTTATCTTTTTGTGAGAAAGATTGAAATTTCAAGAGATATAATAGGTCAGATCTGGAGAAGTGAATTTTCTTTGCAGGGGTAATCTTAGTAATGCTCTTGGTTTGTTAAAAATAATCAGTGCTCAAAAAAATTCTGTATTTGGTCAATTTGATTTAATGGGTGCAGCAATCGATAGAGATGACACAACGATCATTTCGGAAGGTAATTTTTTATTCTTTTTATGAATACGTAAAATTTCCGTTTTTCTCTTCTTCCTACATACTCTTTTTTTTATATCTTTGTTCCATTCCAGTAAAATTATTGAAGTGACGTTAATTGTTAGGGAACGATTTCTTTGAAGTTTAGTCGTTATCTTTCAGTGATTAATTTGATTACGATTTATCACGGCAAGGAATCATCCCTGGCTGACTTTTGTGTTGCTTTGTTAGAGCGTAATAAAGAAGCTCATGCAATGCGATTGGTAGAGGTAGGCAACATTTTGATGCGTTATTAAATGACAGCAAAACAAATAGGAAATATCTCACTATTTCATACCGTAAATTTACTGTTGCTAAATAGCTGTGGCTCATTTTTATATTTTTTTTAAATGGGAATCGAAAGAAACATGGTTACATACTTTGATTTATGAATTTGTCTAAATATTTTAGCCTGAACTGTTTTTCAGAATAGTGATTTCCGACTTTCTGGCGCGAAGCTTAATTATTATATTGATAGGGAAATCGATTTAGACCAGGTTTGCTGTAGATTTCCATAATATTTTCCTTTTCAAATTTAACTTTGTTTTTCCATGGTAAATGTCTGGTTAAAATAAATATTTCAGACAGAAGTTATCCTTGATTTATTCGCATTATGTATTCATAAGGGGAATCTGGAACAACGAGATTTGGAAAATGCTGTATCCAAGATGTTCGCTTTCTACGGTAAATATATTTTTATATTCTAATTAGAGCGGAATGTTTTCTAGTTTAACTTGCTATGACTGAAGTGTACATTATAGTTCTTAAATAATTTATATTGCAGTTAAGCGAAAAAATGAAGCGGTGATTAACTTAATTAAAGAGAGATTAAAAGATATGGGTATACGATTGACTCCGGAAATGAATTCATTATTGTTGAAATCGAAAGAGCAAAATTTTGGTATCACTGATGATAAAAATATGCTAGCTTCATGATTTTATTTCAGCTGTTCGTGTTTCTATAATTGAAATAGATTTTTTTTCAACCATTTTGCTATCAGTTATCTAACTGGAAGCATAAATGTTGCCGATATTAGCGACTTTATATGTTCAAATTTTACTAATGTATTTTTAAGATTATCTATGTCTTAATGACTCCACATTATCATACTTGGAAAAGAAAACTCATGCTCTTAAATTTTTTAATCTAATTTGTTGCTGTGATTCCTTTTAAATCGTTCTTTTATGTGCAAACTTTTTGTATTCTTCAAGTTCTAGTGTTCTGCCATTTTTATTTATAAATTTAAATGAATAAAATATTACTTTGTCGTCTAAAACTTTGAATAGAGAAAATGTTTCTTGTGACATCTGAAGACAGTTTTTTATTTGCTTTATTCGTTCGCAGGGAATCATTTATTAGTTTGGGAAACATTACTGTCAATTTTTACATCCCACGAAAGATTTCAGATTTTGAAAATCTTATAGTAAGAAACATTTTGAAATCTTTATAGTAAGAAACAATATATGTGCTCTTGGGATTCCTTTAAGTGATTTAGATTGTAAGGAAAAAATGGTATCAAAATTGCTATAATGGCACGAAACCTGGTGAAGTTCAATCAGATCTCAAAAATTTCGTTCCCATTTCAATGTTCGATTTTGACAAATATGCCCTACATTCCTGTGATTCATTTCGAAGGAGCAATGGGTTCTCAAGCATCGTCAAGTGAAATGACTCGTGTTCGGTGGAGGGAACGTAATTGGAGTGTTGATGTGAGCAGTTTAAATTATGTACTTATAGTCTTATTTTGCTGAACTAAATTATTTCAAAGCAGCATTTACAAATGATGCCTTTGTCACCCCAGTCAGTTCACAGTTTTTCAAACATTTTCTTGGAAATAAAATGCAATAGTGTATTATTTTAGCCTGTGCTGAAAAATGCATTTAATGACATCATGAAAGGAAGTCGTTCGTTTACTGCAGTTGATGCGCAAAGAGCCATAAGACATTTTAATGATCTGTAAGTTTTCTGGAATTCTTATTATTATTTGGCAATTCTGCTCCTTGTGCACATTTTATTGAAATTTGTCGTAGCACGACGAAAGGAAAAGTGCCCGATTATATGGCTGTCAAGATGGCATCAGTTGCAATAACTCATCTTGGTTGGGAAGAAGGCGAAAAAATTCTAGAAATGCATTACATGTCCCATGGTGCAGAATTAAGATTTGGTTTGTCATTTTTCTGTTCAAATTAGACTTTCTGATTCTTTTTTTATTTTCTTTGTATTTATTTTATTGCATTAACGAACCATTTTGTAATTCAGCTGGAGAAGCCTCAATAATGAATGAACAGGTGGAAGGAGCTGTACGTCGGATTTTTGATAATATGGATGAAGATGCATATAAAGTGGCCCATCAGTTCTACTGTCGCCTTATTGATTTGAAGTTTTGTAAAGTGAAAGACAATGTTTTCCGAATCTTCATACAAGATTTACTCAAAAAGTGAGTTTCATTATTCTGATTTTCTAGGTCTTTTTTAACTTACACTAATATTTTGATGATGCAAGTTTAAATAAAAATGATTGGTTTAAATACACATATAGAACTTACGTATATGCATGCATATGACACATATAACTGATCCTTTATTTAATTCACTCTTCTTGCGTTTTCCGATCATATTCTTCATTTTTTTCATCCATCGTTGAATTATTATATTTTTTTTTCTTGTTTCCATTTAATTCTTTATTGAATATCCTCTGATTATCAGTTATAATATTTGACGTTTCAAACTCTTCCTTTTTTTTTGGCTCCACAGATTTTTTTTGCTTGCCTTCGCTTTCTTTTTGCCGGTTGTTCATAGGTACAGCCGTTTTCAACAATTCATCATGTTTGGGTTTTGGTTTTTCCTCTTTGTTTTGTAACGTTTGCTTGGCGCCCCTGTTATTCATGTATTTCAATCATTTAACTGCTTGTTTATTGTTTAATTTCTCGAAAATTTTCATCATATAGTTATCTATGCTTAATCATTTATCTTAACAGCTAGATACAAAAGTTAGTAAGAATCGTGTCAAGTAAGTAATGCCAGTATTTATGTTCAGGCTTCTTGAGTAGTATTAAGAGCTGTGAACCGAGAGGAATCTATAGACTGTCAATCTTATTGGCCTTAATTATGAGGGAGAGCGAGGATTATTGGTAGTCATGTATGAAACTATCTTTTTTCGTTATCAGATTTTGAATTGCAGCCAGAATTTTGGAGTGATGACTATTATTAACCTGAACTGATATATGGTGCAATGCAGAGATTCATCAACATATAATATTCCTGCCTTGTTGTTCAGTTCACCACAGTAATTCGGTGCAGAAAATATTGTTAAGCACTTTTTATCATGAAGGAATTCGTATCCTTCTTGAGCCACCTATGAAGAATAACTTGAATTAATTGCAAATATCTATTTAATCAATCTCTCGTTTTTTATCATTTGGTAATGATAGTTGATAAGCAACACTGCTTACTGGATAAAAAATACTGCTCCTCTAAGTCGTTATTCCATAATTAGATCTAGAACCTCTACGGTACAGCTTAAAAACCCAGATATGGAAAAATAATTCGCAGAGGAAGTAATGTTTTAATCCTAGTAGTAGCAATTTTTCTTTACATCTCTGTTTGTCTCACTTTTCTTTCTATCTTCATTTCCTTATCTTCCAGTTTCCTTTCCATGGAAGCGTCGAAAATATACCTTACTATCCCTAACTTCTAAATTTGGATCCGAGATATTTCTGATCCTCATGAGTCAAAATCAACTATACAAATGGTACACCATATTGTAACAATAATGTCCAGCATTGAATGATGAGTAGTTTAATAGTTTCCAGTGATTTGTCAAAATAGCTAATTAGTAGAAATAAGCACATTGAAGACTTAAATTCATATGAATAAGATCTCTAATGAAATTATGAGATTAACCTGATGACCTCTAATGATAAGGTCAGCGTTCAGTTTTTGTCGAAATTCTTCCGTTGCTTGCTTTCCGAAAAGCTAAGTATCCCTTTATTTAATATTATATAAAAAATAATTTACAATAATTATTATTTAATCTCTCAAGATTATCAACAGTCCGTTTACTTTCTTGGAACGGAATATGAAATTTTTCCTATTCATTTAATCCTCAATAAATCTGTTAGTGTTATAAATTCTTTTGAAATAAATTCATTTAATCTCCCAATTTTCATTGTAGCTTCATCCGTTGCTTCTTTACGTAATGGTCAGAACTAGTGATAGCTTTAGCAGAAATACTGTAGTACCTGTGAGACACCTCGTGGGCTTTGAATATATTTTCCGGGAAAGTTACCAGGATCAGCCCATATGAGATCACTGATGAATCCAATGTCAGTAACATCTGTTGGTCTGCAAATTCGTTTGAATTGATTCCAGTTAAGAAGATCTTCCGAAATTCCTCCATGTGCTACGAATATGCGTTCGCCAATCAGCGCTGCGAATGGCATACAGTTGAAGGCCTAAATTTTTCTTATCTGTATTCCTAGAATATTTTTGATTTTCTTCGTGAAGCGTCATTTAGCCCAACTTTGCAGCATAGATTGCTTCATATCTGATAGATTATGGTAAATTATCGTGCTTCATAATTATCAATCTTCAGATTGTGATCTGATTATTATAAAGCCATGATTTGAATTTAATTTAATCATTAAATACCGGTTTGTCACGAAAAGTTTGTCAATTTATCTGATAGGTTTCTCGAATATTAATGAATAGCATTAACGAATATATCAAAAACAGGTTGTAAAAAAATGTTTGACATGTTGATATAATGTCCAGAGTTGAGTTCCATTATCCTTTTCCGGAAATCGTTGAATGCATTCTTCAAAGAAACCATATAATCTGTTCACAGCGCGTGTCTCATGGTTACCACGCAGCATATAAAGATGTTTGGGGTAACGAATCTAAATGCCACTTAAAACTTATAATTTCAAGTCAGGAAGAAATTTTTAGTTCATATTCGTTATCAAATAACACCTGCCAATGAAGTGATCGTGTTAATACAGATAATTTGGATTGTAATACCTTGTACGCCATCAATAGTGAAGCAGTTTCAAGACTCCATTGTCCCCGATCGACGTAATCTCCCATGAATAAATAACGTTTACGTGGTGGGGTACCTATTTTTGACATCATCTTCACCAAATCCTGAAAAATTCAATTCCTGTGTTGTATCAATTCTAGTTTTACAATGAGAAGATGAGAAAATTTTTGGACTGAAAATTTAAATGAAAGTAAATGAATGACCGGGAATTGTCCATGTATATCACCGAGAATATAAATAGGTGGATCTATGCGAAGCAAAGTGCTTTCCATCCTGAATACTTCTCGACATCGCAAGCATACTTCACGTATTTCCGGTAGTGTTATCATTGAATTCATATTATTTTCAGGAGCTATTAAAAGTTTCTATAATGTACATAAATTTTTTATTCCACCCTTTTTTCAGGTATTCAAAATCTACATTGAAAAGAGTGAGAAAAATTATTATTATTGAGTGAATTATTATTAATGAGATACTCATACTTGATTCAAGGAACAAATTTTCAGAGCTGAATTTATAACTATGATTGATCTGTATAGATAGTAAATTAGAAATTCTATAGGACGACATTTATTGTCTTTGGAAGGTGATCGGGGTCATTTTTTCTCACTTTGCTGGAATCTAGTTTTGCTTTGAAAAAAATCAGTCTTGTGATCATTTTTATATTTTTTTACAATTTTTTTCATTTAAGAGAAGCTAAAATTAATCTCGTAAGTAGAAGTTAGAATTCGTTACGCTGGATTTAATGTGCCTCAAAAATGCATTTGATCCATACCGCAATATATTTCTCCAGGAATTTCCATACTTTCATTTTTCGTTCTAGCAGTGTACTACCGGAATTTCTCGCTGTTCCTAAAAGTTATTTCTATGAATACATGTTCATGTAAATTTAGAACTACCAACATGCCTTGATCACTTCTTTTTTTTATATTATTAGTCATGCGAGATGTAAAGCAGTTGCTTTAGATAAGAAATATAAAAGAACTAAATTTCTGAACTTAGATCATGCTTTAAATAATATCAGGAAGGCATACAAATTGTCTATATCACTATGTTTTTCATCTTATACTATCACATTTTTCTAATCCCTTCCATTAACAATGTATTCTGCATTCTTTCTTGCTTTACTTTTCATTATTTCATACTATTTATGCTTCACTATGTTTTATTTTTGTTTGAGTTCAGAATTTGCTTTTTGAAATCAGATGAATGCAGATTTCTATTGTATTTTAATATGGTATTAAAAAAAATTATACGATAATTTCTTTCAGAACCTTTTGCCGGGGTGCATTTTCGATTCTATTTTTAATATATTTTCGAATTCCTAAGTTTTTTCTTCAATCATCGTGACAACTCTGTTCTTTGTCAGTTGAAATTTCGAACCAAAAGTTTGAAATATTACAGAGATAAGGTAAAGGAAGCGGTTGACGAATTCGATTATTTTTCCCACTACGGAAAACATGGCTCACTATCGGGTGCAGCATTTCTTGTGCTTCTGGCAGCTTTCAAAAAGAATGACGAATTGTTTCACAAAGGTTACTGATGTGTGCTGTCTTTATTTTTAATCCAGTTTGGAATTATCTAGTGTCTCAGACTTGAAACTGGTAGAGAAATGTGTTTTGATCAAGTATATCTATATGTTACCATAAATTTTGTTTAAGCAGTAGAAACCATTAATGGAAGTATAGAAAGTCGTTTGCAACAAATCTGCATTTTGGGTTGCGTATTTCTCATTGAAGGATTTCATATACAGTTTGTCGATTTCCTGAGGGTATTTTCTTGTTCAAGTTTCATTCTTGCTCTGTTCTAGTCCTATTAACTTCATTTACTTTTTATTTTGAAATAACCCTTATGAATTGCTTTCAGTTTCTATGCAAGCAAAATAGTTTGATTTTATGATTTTGCAAAATTCCATTTCACCAATCATTCCATTTATTCTTCAGAAACACAATTACACTATATCATCGGAAGACGTTGAATTCATATGTAGCCTGGCGCGCAAGTGTAAAGAGGTCAGTGAGGAATCTGTATTCCTTTTTTTTCTGTGTTATGACAGTTCTTTCTCATCTTTATGTTATTTCTGATCAAGAATGATGAGAATATTTAGAAACTAAGGTAACAAGTAAGTATCTTTCAGCTTCAAAAAAGAGACGGAAATTATAGAAATCTTAATTGGAATGTTTATTTTTGAATATTGAGAACTCATATCAGCATTCTATGTTTCTTTTTTTAGTCCGCTATTTTGGAATCATTTATAAGTGCTCATGAATTATTCAAATTGACTGATAAATCAAGAGCTCAAATATATGGAAGTTTGATCGAAATTCATGGTATCCTTCTTTTCCATTTGCTATAAAATTCTCTGCATCTAATTTTATCAGAAATTTTCCTAAATCCATTGCAATCTATTATTTTTCAGGGAAGTCCAACAACTTGACCGGCTTGTTGAAATTATGGGAACAAGTAGTTGCGGAGAAGAATTTAAATAACTTCCGAGTTGTGATACTAAAACTTGGTCACTTCTATAAGTGCAATAATTTCTCAATTCCAACTGATATGCAGTATTACTTGAGGCAGTACAGGGAGTAATCAGTTAATAAAATTAAAAATTGAAAATTGCTTTTACAAACAATCATTGGAACGATTCAATGCAAAAAACTTTTGTTGAACGACAGGAGAATTACTTTTCTCTGAACAGGAGAATTACTTTTCTTGATATCACGCTAAGTACAACTTGCATGGAACTGACAAACACCTTACACACATCACCGGCTAACTATGGTTGTTGTTACAGGACAGAGTGGATAATTGCACGTAAACTATCCTTTTTCCCCTCCCACACAATCATTACAACGCTAATATTCTTCCCCCACCCAATTCATTCTTTCATCATTTCGACAGATTATTGTACCACATCCCACATGCCTTCTTCCCTTATATAATGCGTTCATTTTCGTCATTTACGTGCAGATTAGCAAGTATGCGTGACAAATGTGATTGGCGTGATTTGGTGTATATTGTGGTATGACGTGCATTCGTTCACTTCTCCAAATATTCCATGTTAGGTTAGATGAAACGTCTTAACAAGTAGTTTATCTATGTATTATTTGCGATCAGTTTCATTTTGCTTTTATTGTAGTTATTATGAGCATTATTATCGTAGTTATTGTTAATAGTTAGTTTCAAGGTAAGAAGTGTGCAACGACGTAAAGTCAATACGGAACTGGAAATCGTTAACGTTAATGAAATGGGTACTCGACATATCATGCCGCTCTGTGTAGGTTATAATTCGTGTCATTTTCTGGTTTTTCTGTACAAAAATATAGAAACAGGGAATAAGATTAACCTCTGTTCCCTTCAAAAATCCGAACTAAGCATATGCATTAACTAAAATTATTTTGTTGCTTTATATAATTCTTCAAATTTTACGAGATAACTTAAAAATACTCTTAATGTAATTATAAAATTAACTGTATAATTATTTGTTTAAATTTCACCAAATATAAGCTGAAATCTTCTCTAAAAACAAAAATGATCAGATGTTCCAATTCAAGATTAACTTTTATACTAATAATAAGTTGAGGTATCAACACTAATTATTAATTCAGATAAGTGAATGTGATCACTCCATTTCAGCGTTTGATTTACGGATCGTGCCGTGAAAAACTTCGGCAAGATTCATCTTTGATATATGTTAAACGAAAAAGCGACAATTTATATGAACCTTTGTTTGTCTTAAGAACAGAGGTGTTAGTGTCTGATATTCCTGATGTTCTTCCCCTTATGTATTTATTCATTCTTGTGCAGTACATCCTAGCTACTAGAGTAGATGAAATGTGGAAACGTTTATATCTAAAATAGAATCCAGAGTAACTCAAAGATTTAATCATGACCTTGAAGAACAATAAATTGCTGGATTATGAATCTAAACAAGGAATAATGCTCTTATTCGATGATACTATTGGGTCGCACATATCTATACCTGATAGAATACTCCAACTCGTATTCAGTTATCTTTCAGGTAATCCTTTTAATTTCCCTCGCTGGATATTTTGCATTTTTATATCTTAATGGAGTTTTATCTTAAAGCATCCATATTTTACTGGATTTCCAAAAAAATTCAACATTTTTCTTACCTATGTAGCAATCTTTCTGCATGTTGCATTTTGAGCCTAATGAAAGTTGTTACGAAATTCAGCTAGCTCTTAAATAAAAAGTATTATATTTGAAATTTTAGTTCATGAACTAAATCATGTCAGTCTTACATGTCACGCTCTTAAGAATGCAGTTTGCAAGTATACGTTGACCGATGCGCCAAAAAGATTTGCTTGTGATGTAGCAAAAGATGAAGGCATATTGGGCAAGACACTAAGCAACAGCTATGCCTGGGGTAATTTTTTAACTCTGTCATCAAGAAAATCGGCAACAGTTGATTTAAGAAACGGATTTCTTAGACTGTGAACTGAATCATGCCTGTTTGATATTATATAATCTTTGAAGAGATTAGTATGTATATTATTTATAACTGCTAGTTGTTAGGAGAATTCTACAAATTTATATAATCATTCAGCTTTAATACCATGCATTGTGTTAATTGATGAAACAAGTTGCAGATAGTGTTGAAAGTGAGATTGATTTTCTGTTTGTTCTT
This sequence comes from Cercopithifilaria johnstoni, assembly GCA_916381525.1. Taxonomy (NCBI): domain Eukaryota; kingdom Metazoa; phylum Nematoda; class Chromadorea; order Rhabditida; family Onchocercidae; genus Cercopithifilaria; species Cercopithifilaria johnstoni. The sequence continues at coordinate 26,735 of CAKAEH010001403.1, forward strand.
TTTTCTGTTAAAAAGAGAATTGTGCTCTTTCTGTGACTGTATTTTCTTTATCCTTTCTATTTTCAAAGGATTTATTATTGTTTTCTTTTCCAAACTTTCCTAAGAATACAATATCCTTTTGTTCCGATGGGGAATGTGCTGTCGAATAACGGTTCCCGGGACTTTTTATAATCACTTGTTTTTGTTATCTAACTCCTTTCCTCAGGCCAGTATATTGACGCTAATCAGTGCATATACTCGGTCAAATGAACTTCGAGAGAAACCCTACCATTTTCAGGAAATTTGTTGAAGATGTGTACAGTTTTTTGGCCTGCGCGAAGAAGACGAACCTTTATGAATCACTTTTATTTGAAGGTGCCGTTATTTTCAAATGTCTAGCGATTTTTTTTAATGTTAAAAATTCTTTAAATTAATTGAGATAAAGTGACTGCACAAACAGTGATTCTCATTTTTCAGAATAAGTCAGTCTACGATTACACAATTTGGGGGCGATGCTTTTCAGGAGTAAGAATTTTATTCTCTTATGATACATTATGATTTGGAGGACTTTAGTATTTACAAAACGATTTTTCCAAAGTCTTTGAATCATTTTTTTCAACATCTCCGTTTGCAGTTCTGTGCGAACTGGGATCGTCAAGCATGCAGCGAATTTTTAGATTCCATTATACGTTTCACCGATTCAGCGCGATTACTTATTGCTGTAATGTCTGGTAAAGTTGGCAAACACCATCAACTTGAAATGGAGGTAAATTATGCTTTTTATTCTTTTTACTATCTTGCTGACAGCGGCCATCATTTCACTCATTCGAAGTGAAGGGGCATTTTCAAATCGATATAAATTCTTGCATAACTCCTACTTAGTGTTGGTTCATTTTTATCATGATAATATACAAGAAATATTTCGAGGTACGACGGCGCTTCCATGGTTTCTTTATTGATCAGCTAGCACAGTCGGAATCAGAGCAGGGATTTTGGCTTTCTGCGCTTCTGCGCACTCAGAAAAGTATCGCAGAACAAGGGCGATTGTTCATGCTCTTATTCGGACCTGTAAAATATTTTCGTGGCGAGGGTTTGTTATAAACTGAATTCAGATTGATTCATTAAATCTAAAGGATGAAAGTAATTAATTTGTGGGAGAGAAATTCAAAAAATGTTTTTGTTACTCTCTGAAGTATTGTGATTGAGGAGAAAGTGGAAAGAATTTTGCATAACACCATTGAATATCATCTTACCATAATTACCAGACTATGGAGTAAAAGATTTACATTCTACACCTATTTTAAATTAAATGTAATAGAACTCCAAATTTTGTTGCTCAAAACTCAAAACATGACTGATTAAAATGGATTCGTTTGGAAGTAACACAGAAAAGTCAAACATATCAGCACATAAAAAATTAAATTTATTCAGAACGAATTGATTGGTATTTGATGTCGGAGACAATTTTCACCAGAAATCAGTGCGCCCAAATTATCAAACCACTGTCATCAAATCTGTATTGTCTTTCGAAAACAACCGAGCTGAAGTCGAAGTTTTCGTGGAGCGATTCTGAAATTTTCACTTTGATAGAAGAAATAACAAGTATATATGAATATATGGATTTTTGAAACTATCGTTTTAAAAGATTAAGGCAAAGAATTCTAAAATATTTAATAGAGAATAAAATGTATATCTAAACAATAACTTTTTTCTGTTTTCAATATTTTTTAGGTGCACCACAAGTCTGGCTCTTTCACAATTTCGCAAGCTTGCTCTTACTGCAACCAAAATTAATTCGAACCGCTCTATATTACAGAATATTTTATGGGCAGTGTAAAGAAGCTGCGCATATGTTGCATGCCATGAAAACGGTATGAACTTAAAATCTCACGCAGAAATTGACTGGAAACTGATTTATATTCCCACTTTTTTTATTTTGTTAAGTTTTACAGAGAGATAATTAAAATACTTTAATCATGTTGCCAATGTACTCGTGATGAATAACAATTTCATTGGCAACTTTAATCATGTTGCCAATGAAATTATTATTCATCAAGAATAAAAACGTTCAGTTTAGATGAAAAACTCTTCCAGGTATATTATCGATGGGGATGTGGGATTGTGGAAAGTTTGTTGGCACCTCTGCTAGAAACATTCAAGTCCTTGAGTAATGCGCAACGCCGACATTTCCTTGCTGAAATAATTTTAACACAGTCGCACTTACTTGACGGATATCTTCGACGCTTTCCATGTTACTGTTTCATAATTTCTTTGCTACCTTGAAGTACATAGCTTGATCTATTTGCAGTCTAGTTTTTTTAATAGATTCTCATGTGTTCTTTCACCGTCGTAAATGGATTTTTGAGTATTGTAGGACTTGAGTTAAATCAATTGAGCCACGAATATCATTGTGTTATGTTATTCTTATCAAACGGTCATTGACAATTATGTAAGTGTGAATATCTCAAACTTTGACTTTTTCACTCTTTAGTTCATGAAAGCTTTAAATCTATAAAATATTTATATTTAGTTGACCGAATGCAGTTTCTTGATGAACTGACGGCAAGCAGTGCTATTTTACCTCTTCTTTCGATACTTGCCGGTGATATTTGATTCAGCTCGATATGTAGATCTTGGACAAATGCGCTTTTTTGCCTTGATTTGGTTTGGCCTTCGTATAGCTAAGTTTGATGGAATTACGTGGTCTCGCATGATTTCTAAAATTGATTCTATTCGTTTATATCTATTGCAAACATATATAATGTCTGAACGGAATGTAACCTTTCCGAATGTTGTTGAATTTTTTTCATTTTGTGCATCAATAAAAGTTATTTATCACTTTGCTGCTGCGTTTACGCTCTTTATTAATTTTTGCAGCAGTTGGAGTTTATTGAATGCTGTTAATTTCTTAAAAGTACTGTTAAAAAATTAATAGCACCTCATTTTTCGCTTTTTAAACCGTTCTCCGGAGTATAATGAGTCCCATAAATTATTATTACTGTTTTTTTGATAGATTTAAAAGAAGAAAACATATTTTCACGACAAATGCTACTATAATTTGTACATTATACATATAAATTATGGCAGGACTTGGTAATAAAATTGGAAAATTGATTCTGCAATACTTGCGTGAATAACACAAACTAAACAAGTAGAGGGAGATCTGGGAATTATTTTTCTGATTTCATCTGAATGAAAAGATTTTATCAAACTTTAGCGAATAAACATTATACGATAGCAAATTCTTCCTAAAAAGCAACTTTTCTTATGCTCGCTGCATTCCATTATTCATTTGTAAAGAATTCCAAGAAGTAAGATATTCCAAATTTGTTTCCAATCCAGTTTTACATTCAAGGAAGTGAAGATCACTTATACTTGGAAGTACTTGCAATTAACTCCACATTTTCAGGAATAGTCTAGTTTCTCCTCAACTATTATTGTACTACAATTATTACTATTTGTAGTAAAGGACAATAACAGTTTCTGCCATTTATGATGAGCATTTATAATAATCGACTATTCAAAATGCCGGTGATTTTATTGTTTTCTTGCATCCTTTGAATTAATGTGATTCAGAATGGAATTAACACAGTAATTTTATGTTTTTAATGTGTCCGGAAGTATTTTTAATTGAAGTAACAATTATTCTGCGCTTTTTCAGCTAATATGTTAATGCTACTGTATTTGGCATATGTTACAACAAACGTGGAGACAGTGCAACAAATATGTCATATGGAATCTACAAATCGTTCATTTACCGGTATTTTATATATTTCATTACGTACGGATATAAAACACTGCAAACGAGAATGCCTTACATTCAGCACAAGCCAGTGCTCGTAAGTTTACAACTAGAAATATCAATATTAAATTAGCAATATTCATTGATCATTCAATACCATGTCATCATTGGTCAGGTTTAGACCGACTGTGGTTTTCTATGATTTTTCTAGGGATTTTGAAACAGATTCTATGAAAGAGAGAGAGAGAGGCAAATTTTCAAACCAATTTTGACTCTTTTGAATTAGGTATTACTACACTACTCTCTTGCAAATACAACGTGCATTCACAGATCAGATCAGATAAAAACCATTTCAAAAATCTAAAAAACTAGCATTAACCATTATGTTTGGTTTCTTGTTAGACAAATACTAATATTTTTCTACAATAAAGAGTGTCTTGTTGTTATGATTATCTAGATTGTTGATGCACTCGTTTTATATTCAATTTATTCAGAGCAGTTATGTACGTTATTAGTAAAAATCTGTGTTTGCTTATAAGTGGTCAGCAAATTGAAGAGAATGAATTCATTGGTCAAGATACAATGAACTTCCATAGGATATGTCGACGTGAGTTATTCAATCTATCTGTTAAATTTGGAAAAATTTTTTAATGCAATCTACTCCATTTTGTTCTATTATTTCATTTCACGCAAATACAAGCAAACATAATTGTGTATCATTCTTTGAGATCTTGAAATTTTGTTAGACACTATTAGTTGAGTCACCATTTTTTTTGATCATCCAATCTCAATTAGAAAAATAATGCATAGATCTTTGATCAAGAGCAATAATCCTTCTGATAAACTAAAAAAGATACGATGCTTCGCTTTAAAATACTTAAAACATTCCACGTTGTATTTTTTTCGTATCAGTCAAGTGGACACTATTAGATTGTTAGATTATAAAGCACTTTCTCTGCATTTCTTAACGAAAACTTTGTAGGTAGTACAAAGGCGCAATCGATACTTCTTAAAAAAGCATGTTTTGAAGAATTTCATGGAAGAGTATTACTTGGTGTTGTTGACGAGATCTATGAGAATGTATCAAAAATACAATGCCGAAAAGCTTGTGCGGTTTCATTATTTCAAAGCAATGTCTCGTGCAAAGCAGCTATTTATTATCCCAAAGAGCACGTAAGTTAAAGTTCACTTAGGAATTAATTCTTGGTTATAATGAAGTTGGAAATTTATTGATGTTTGTATTCAAGATTTAAAAATGCAGGAATGCATCATATCATCACAGAATCGTCTTGATTTGCCTGAATTGTTCATAGAGGATGCAGTAGCAATCTATCTTGAAAATAGATGTGCTGATGAACGATTTCTGAACAGAACACATAATGAAAATGACACTGAGAAGACAACATTTTTATCGACAACTGCAAACAGTTTGTTTTTCAAGAATGAAAAACTTTTGCCCAGTGGTACTAGCAGTATGTTTCTTTTCTAAATGCTTACTGATAATAAAAAGGCAAAATTTTCGTCAAACATTACTTAATTTTTGTGGTTTATACCTATGAAATGTAACCTTACGTCGAAGTATGATTGAACATATTTCCAGATTTCCTTCTTTCCAGTTAGTTAAACAAACGATGTTCTTTTAGAAAATCCAAGAAGTGCCGTATCTCATTGCTTCTTGAAACACACTTTACACTTACTTCTCAGAAAGTTCTAGCACTTCCGATGATTAAGCATAGGTAGTTAACTACCAGGCTTATATTATTTCATCGTTAGGTAACCTTGAAGCCAAATCTACAGTGATCCTTTCAATTTGCTATCTCAATTGTCCGACAAAGTAGGACTATTGAAGGCAGTGGCACAGAGATGATAACGAAAAATATGATATCAGATCAAAATGCTCTTTTCTTCTCGGAAAATTTTAAAAAGAGTCAGTTTTAAAATTTTTAGTAGAGTGGTTGTGTAATAACAATAAAAATTTATTGATCTGGAAGTGTCGTGCAAAATGTCATCTATAAGCAGAAGGAGTAAGACTTGAATTTTTTTTTGACAGTTAGAATGCTGTCTAATATGTCACTATTTTTTTATTTCATAGATACTACTTTGAATCGAATGCCGAAGAAACTTGTAAAAGATAATGCAAAACACGAACGCCAGCCACTGAGAAATGTTGAAAGGTCTGGGTACGAAATGAATTTTAACGAAAACTTGCGTCCTCCTTACCCGTTACATGCAGAGCATCATAATTCTAGGGTAAGATATTCTGTCATGATGCGTTTGTTTTGTTGTCAATCTATTTATAAGTTAATGTTAATTTCAGATGAATTATAAGCTCTTTTTTAAGCTCAATATTTAATATCAATATTTAATTCGTATCATGGCCATTCATCTTATTTAAGCGATATTAAATTTGGTTATTTTTGACATTAGTTTTCAGATTAATCCGGAAACGGTCGACAATTATAGGCCACTGTTTCGTTCTCAGAAAATGTACTTAACGTATTGATATAAGTACGAGAAGTTTGCATGCTGCTGCACATTTTGATCGTTCCAAATTTTTTTTCCATTATACACTTCATTATATTTGGAAGTCAGTACTATGGAAAGAATTATTTATTTTTTTTACTCCTTTCCTGTTTTCGATCTTAAAAAATCTTTAGTGTATTAGTGAAGTGTGAAATAAGACCAATTCGGATTTTTCACTTTTCATCAAATACAATTAATTGTTATTACAAATAAAATTGTTGAAAAATTTAGTGTACAAAATAAACGAACTTATACAGTATTTCGATTGGTTTAAGAATATTCCTTAACTCCTCTGTTGTAATTTCTTCATGAAAATTTGAATCAGAATGGATTAGTTTTGATTACTTTGTGCTTCATCCCTGGAAATACTTCATAATATACGATAGTATAAAAATTGTTGTGATGCGATTGGAAGTGATTGTACTATAATAACTCATAATTTGTATTTCGGCTGCATAATTTTCATGTTAATGAATTTAATTACGTTACCTTATTGTATGCTGCCGAAGTACTCAAAATATACAAGTATACTAAGAATGCATTTACACATTATGATTGACAAATGTAGATATAAAGTGAATGATTTGATTATGATACGGCGAATTTTTTTCGGAAGTCTACTTATCTACAGATATGCATGATGTTGGTAATACCATCTAAGAGATTTTGCTGTAATACCATCCAAGAGTTTTCTAACCAAATTTTTATTTTCTAATAATTTTTGATTTGAATTCCAAATCCCATTTTGGTCATGTTTAATTTTTTTTCTCAATGCTTTGTATTATTGTATTAATATCTTACTGCATGGATGGACAATAATTGTATTTTATAGAAAAAACATGGCGTATTACCAAGGAACTGAATGCTTCATAATTCTATACCTTTTGTTTCTCCATATCTGGATATCAATAGGCAAAAATAAATTCAATATTTATTAAACTAATTCAAGTAATTTTCACTCGAAAGGTTAAAAAATATTTGAAGTCTGGATTATAATTGAAATTGCTTCTATTTTGTTCCAACTATTTCCTCTTATTCCGTCTTATTTCATTTAAGTATTTTTATAATTTGCATATTCAATTGGTGAAATTAAAACTTCTTAATTTTGCAAATTTTCATGGAAATAGGATACAGCGCTGTCATTCGTAACATAAAAAGAGCATTTCTGCATCATTCAACAATCCTTCCTTAATTGCAGCAACTGTAAGCATTAGGTCAGCCGCGGACTGGGAAATGTGAGCTTATTATATCATACATTCACAGATTTGTGTTCTTCGAGTATGACAAGCTTAGTTAGACGTTTTAAGTTCTTCTTAAAGCAATTTTATACAGGAAAAATTAATAAAAATTTCAGAGTTAATATAAAGAAGAAAACAGAGCATCTAAAAGTTGAAATAATGACGTTAGTAATGCATTTATTCGTATCTAAAATTTAAGAATTGAATTTGAATTTTTAAAACGATTGATTTAAAACGATTGATATGAAAAGTTGAAGTTTTAAAATCATTTTTATCACAGTATTTCATTCTTAATTTGCGCTTTTGTTTTTCTTTTAATTTTTCAATTATTACAGCAGAAAAGGAAAATTTCTTAATATTTTGATACGATTGATTGCAAGTATTACAACAGAAGTATTGAAAAAGAACGAAATTTTGTGTTCGTTCATTTAAAAAAAACTAAAGATGAAAAAGATATAGTGGCTGTAAGGCCAAGCCATTAAAATCAAAAGGAAATGAATTTCAAGGATTTAGTATTAATTTTTTTCAGTTCCGCAATAGGAGATACAGTAAGCAATAATTTTTGGTATTTCTTTATTTTTTAATTGGTGGTAATATTTTTTAATTAAAAAAAACGTATCTATATGTTCAAAGAAATTATAAATGGAAAAAATGTGAAGATGAAACAGTCATGGATACTGTATCTGCTAAGAATACTGGTCATATGTGCTGTCTGTAGACAATAGGAGACCTGGCTAATATATCGATGTATGACATATCAATGTATGGTACAGATAAGAAGAATTTAACTAGAAAGGAACGAATGAAACGACGTGCCAGAAAAATGATCAAAGCAGGCCTCAAAGAGGATCAGTAAATATACTTGTTATTCATTTCAATATACAGAATCTATTAGAGATTCAGTAACAAACAATTTGTTCTATCAATTTAGATTTAAAAGATTAAATCTTTTTCTCCACTCTTTGTCAAAGAGTTCATAAAATTGTAGCATTTATTACAGTAATAAGAAGTGTTAAGTTTCTTTTTTATCATTTAGCACTATCACTTCCATTGTTTGCTGTAAACTGGAACTTTACATTTGAGTTCTGCTACCAATTCTAAAAAAAAGATTGCTTTCAGATGCTATTGTTGTTCGTTGGAGGGTTCACCTACAACAGCCTGCCTAATTGTTGCCGGAATAGTTTTCCTTATCATTTTTTGTCTAATAATGCTTGCATTAATGACTGCTGGTGTCGATTTTGAAGCAACATTTACGGAACCTGGCATGCATATTTGAAGTGAGCAACAGATTTGCGGTGATTAAACATATCCACTGTATACACTTATATCTTGTTATGCTCCAAGAAGTGAATTTGTATTTGCCCCAAGTATTATCAGATTATCCTAACCTGGTGCCATAATTTTCCTCATATTTTCTTCAATAATTCTTTCTTGAATTATGATAAGATCTGAAGATTTGAAATGTGCAAACCTTCTATCAGTTCCACATATATAATACACATATAAGTTCCACATATACATCTCGAAACATTTCAGCTTTCATCTTTTCCTTATTCAGAAATTAACACCCTTAACAACGTCATCTAATGGTCGACTGATTCTACATATGACAATGAAACTTCATCTACACATGACAGATGAAATCTTCAAGAAATAATTTCATATTTTCAAAATATTTTTCTACGAAACTCTCAGTCTCCGCCTTCAACGTCTTCAAATAATTTAATTGTAACCATCACTTTTCTCCATCACTTTTTCTCCAATAATTTTCCAAATAAATAAGCTATACTTTTTGCTCATATTTGTTCCCGTTTCAACTACCTTAATTCATTGTAACTTAATTTAGTCGCACTTCACTTCTTCCATACAGCCAATCTATTAAACCACTGGAGAGATGTAGTGTGTGTAGTGCGCAATTCGTTGTTATAACTTCCATATTTTTCAATCAAGTTCGTCTCGAGTGCTAAATAACTGGGATTTCCCATAGATTTACCACGTAAACGATAACAATCCTTACTTTATTCTTTAGTTCGGAAAAAAATTCTCTATTTCAGTATATAGTGTTATATGTTATTCTTTCAAAAATCAAGTTTTAGATTTCTTTTTTTCTTGAGACATTCATATAATTTTTCTTAATGCAGTCCTCTATTACAATAGTTTTATATTATTATCAGATATTTTACATCTTTTATTGATTTTTTCATCATTAATACATTATGCTAAAAGATCTATCATTTCCAATGAGCAAGCATCGTTACCTTCGACTTTCTTCATGAATTCAAATCAATTACGTGAAACAAATGATTGACCCTATTTCATCTTCAAAGATCTCATACATCTAAAGTTTCTTCACTGTTCCGCTGAAGAGCTTACTGCAAACAAATTTAATACTAAATAATCATTCGATGTGATTCTGCTGATTCAAATTATGATCGAACGCCAGAGAATTTTCCTCGGAAGTTTTGCATTATTTTCACGGTCGTAAAGCTGAACGAGTAGGATAAGATTTCCCAATCTGCACCATGTCCGAAATGCGCTACCCAAATACAAATATTTCTAGAAATTAGTTTTTTTCCGTGAGTAGTGATGAGTGCGACAAATATCCAGATTGAAGGTCTACCTGCGCTTTGAAACAAACCATTACAATGTAGAAAAGTTCACATGTACTAAGGTAATATGTGTATTTTGTTACCTGTCATAAGTTAGTCCCGACAGCACACAAAAAGCAATGCTATTAGTGCGACCATCACCATTCTGTTATTAATATCATTTCTTTCTGATATGGAGGCCAATCGCTTCATATGAAGTTTTTAACCTTATAAGTGACTGGTTAGCTGAAGCAATGAATCGGTTTTGTGTTGGTGTGTTTTATAAACAGTTTGGTTAATTAACTGAAGTGTGTGTTGTACAAGTTGTTCTGAAATTTTTCAGTTTGAATAGTTTTATTGATTAACAATAGATTTAATGTTACACTTAGAGGATAACTGTAAGATATATGTATTTCGTTTTCTGTCATAAGTTAATCCCGCTAACTGTAAGATATCATGTCAGGTAGTGCATAAAGAGATTGTCTTAGGCGCAGGCTAGGTAAGTTACAAAAGCAGCGGTAGAAGTCGAAAAGTAAACTTTTATATTCCTAACCCACATAAAGAACATTGATAAAATCCTACTGGATACAAGAATATGTATGTATATGAACAAAAAAAAGGAGATTTGTATAAAGAAAGAGCTGATTAACGCAATCACTGAATATAAGTTATCAGACCGGAAATATTTGCATGGGAATTGGTCTCCGATAATTTAACCATTGAAGATAAGTATGGCAATCGAAAACAACAATGAGAATTAGCTAAATGATTTATTTAATCAGACATTATAATATTCATTAAATTGTAATTTATGCGAATTGAGTGAAATATTTGTTATAAATCGTTTCGATTTTTGCCACACAAATTGAGTGTCAAAAAAGAATATAATTACAATACGAATTGAATGATAGATTAGTAAATCAATTGCAGTGCGAAGGTAATTGACCATATACATCATTATTGTATTCTATACCTGTTTAATTACGGAGCCATAGTATTCTGTATATCTGTTTAGTAATGATAATCTGAAAGTCCTTTATAATAGAATAAGCAGTATATATCTTTGCTTTGAAGAAGATTCCTCCAAAAGGTCAAAGAGATATCTTTGGCCATATTTCCTTGCTACATTAGCCTTGTCCATATCATTTTAAGCGTAATCCTTCAGGGATAAAAGATGGGAAGTCTCACTAACATGCCACCGCTTGTTTTTCTCTAAACCAATGTCTCTTCATTTTTATCATATCTAAGTGAAATGTATACAATCCCTAGCTACCTCCTTCATTCCTTTAGTCTTTTCAGTCATCATAATTAATTTTAATTTTATATGGGAGTCTTCTCGTCTGATGTTTTTTGTTCAGAGGTCAAGGGAAGTTGTGCGATAGAGAGGGGAAAGATTTATTATCACTCAGTGTAACTTCTTTAATCTGTATTTCTCAAGTGTGCATTAAGAATTGCAGTTCCCCTATTTCAGGAATACGATTGTAGTGTATTATTGAAGTAATCGTCTATTGAGAGAGTGCTTTATGGCAGCAATAACCAATCAGGATGCTCCTTATCATCGGGTAATAACAGTGATAATGTGCTGCTAGATTATTGTTAGGTTTATCTCTCTCAACTCTCAGGAAATTTTAATTTCTGTCCTTGAATCTGGTCGAAGTTTGGCTTTTTCCAGTCTTTTTCTTCGGATTCTCATTTGTTTTTCTTTATTACAGTTGGTAGAGGAGCAGAGAACTTATTATTTTACGGGGATCACTACTAAACTGGAACACCGCCGGAGGCAGCTTCTAAACCTCAAGCGGCTTCTAAATGAGGAGGGTGATATTCTTACCAAAGCTGTGTACAACGATCTTAGACGAGTAAGCCTTTGAAATGTAACATACTTCATCATAATTCTGCAGCTGATTTAAAGAAAAAATCAATGATTGTCATTGTTTTTTGCATACTATCCAATCTACCATTAAAGTCTTTAAATTCATATCTTCGATAAATGAAGGTCTTTTCAGTCACCAAAATTAACACATAGCATGGAATTGAGTCTGGTTTTCGTTGAGATCGATTATATGCTAGATAATTTGAAAGAATGGAGTTCACCTGAACCAGTAAGTTATGAATTTCAAATATTCAGGATGACGAGATGTATTAAAAGCAATGTGGGGATAGCTAGATATTTGCGTAACTTTTTCCGCATAAACTGTTATAAAAACTTTCAGGTCAAGAAAACTTTCCTGTCACTTATAGACACTGTAGCCATCATCAAGGAACCACTGGGTGTGGTCCTTATCATTGCTCCGTGGAACTACCCTTTGGCCCTTGTTTTATTACCTTTAGTTGCAGCTGTAGCTGCCGGTGAGTTATTGAATAATTGTTTTGGAAGTGAGTCTTGAATTTGCTTACAATTTATTATTTTTCTTTTCTCGGAGTGCTGAATCGGATACGGGTGGGTTAAAAGAGAGACTTCACCTAATTTTCCACCATGCTTCTGTTTCCACATTGTCATCTGTGTTTAATGGCGTTTAATGCGATTTTTTTTCGGGAATCAAAAGAAGTATCCTTCTGCTTATTTTCTACAAGTTTTAGGTAACACGGTAATAGTGAAACCATCCGAATATGCACCTTTTACTTCCTCAGCTTTACATGATCTTTTTTCACACTTTTTTGATTCGGTGAGTCTTTTAAATTTGAAAAATAGGATTAATTTTTTTAATTCTGAAAAATTTTTGGTTTGAATGAAGTAAATAGGAAACAAGAATTTGTTTTTGTAGGAGGTATCAGTGTAATAATGTTTTTTGAATTCTAGAATTTTATATTTGAATACAGGAAAATTACAGCGGTTTTTGGCGTTTGTGAATGGTGGCGTTGCTCAAACAACGAATCTCTTAAAGGAGAAGTTTGATCATATCTTGTATACAGGAAATTCACATGTTGCAAAGGTTATTATGACAGCAGCTGCTCAGCATCTTACACCAGTCACACTTGAACTGGGCGGAAAAAGGTTTACTTCCTACTTGGAAACTTTATTTTGTTAATTCAGCTCTCTCACATAAATTTTACAACGGAAAGCAGTTCATCTACATAAATATTTTTTGTTGGAAGTGTACTAAATTGCTAACTATTTCAAAGATAAGGTAGGATATGGTATTTTATTTATTTAGATCATAACGCCAGAAGTTGATTTGTGAAAGCAGATTTTTCTGTCAAAAATAGGTTTCGCATTAAGCTTTTATTTTTTTTCTAATGAAATGCGTTTTGATTTACAGGGATGATTATTCTGTGAGAAAGTTGTTGTATTATTGAAATTTGAGGAGAAAAAGATAGATGCTGTAGCAATTTTTTTTGAAAGGGGCAGCGGAGTGTAAATTCATTTTCCTTAGGATAGTTATGAATGGAATACTGTGCTTTCGTTCGTTATTTTTAGTGGATTACATTATCCTACTTGTGAAAAGCTGTTTGCATCCAATTGGCCTCTATTACTAGGCATGAAACTGTGTTTTTGTCTTTTTTAGCCCAGTAATTGTGGAAGAGGATATAAATTTGGAAGTAAGCTCTCGACGGATTGTGTGGGGGAAGTGGACTAATTGTGGACAAACCTGTATTGCACCGGATTATGTTCTCGTTATGGAAACACTGAAAACAACACTAGTAAATGAAATCATCCAACGATTAAAAGAGTTTTATGGTTCGGAGCCCGAAAAAAGCGACGATTACAGCCGAATCATCAATGAGAAACACTTTGAGTATGTTATTGAAACAGTCATTTGCTTCGAACTTTGCAGAATCCTCACCAAAAATTTGATCGGTTCTGTATTTTTATTCTTTTAATTCTGTTATATGTTCATTATTTTTAGTATTTGGTTGATTTTTTAGTAGATTATCCAGTTTGCTTGCACGTAGCAATGGACAAATTTTGTACAAAGGTGGTGAGCTTAATCGCAATGACTTATTTATTCCTCCAATTATAATTGCTGTTTCTGCGGATGATGTATTAATGGAGGATGAAGTGGGCTTTTACTTGTTCTTTTTTCATTTCGATTTTTGTTAGAATAACTTTTTCATATTTTATATTTTATCGACTGAATTTTTAACACCAGAGCACATTTAGATATTTGGACCCATCTTACCGATTGTTACTACCAATGGTTTCGATGAGGCAGTCAGCTTTGTTCGATCCAGAGAAAAGCCACTTACTGTCTATCTTTTTACTAGGTCTGAAAAGAAAGTGCGACAGCTGTGTGCGGAAACTTCAAGTGGTTCCGTGACTGTGAATGATGTTACATTTCAATTTATCAGTAAGTTTTATTGAATGCATGATCCGATAAGCTCAAGAAATAGCAAAAAAGATTTCTTTATTTTTATATTTGTCTTTTTAAATTTATTCGAATACTCATTTTTCTCCTGAATATATGTATTTACAGTTGATACGCTTCCATTTGGCGGTGTAGGCCAAAGTGGTATGGGTAAATATCGCGGAAAATTTGGCTTTGATACATTCAGTAACCATAAAGCATTGTTAATAAGGGGTTTCTTTGCTGATGCTTTGTTTGCGTAAGTTTTCGGAAGTAATTTTTCGCGTTTTGAGAGTTATACAGAACAAAATTTTTTGCGCAGTAATTTTTTCCACAACCTTAATAATATAATGTTCAAAAATCATCATAGGAATTTCAGAATTGAAGTCATCCTAGATTATTTAATACTGTAGCTATAAGCTGCCAATTACAATATAGTGCGTCATTAATTTTAGCATGCGATATCCACCATTTACGGACAAAAAATTCAAATACCTTAAATTGCTAATAGAACGGAGACGTCCATTACCCAGTTCACTTCCTAATTGGCTCATTCGTATTTCATTTCTCGTTGCCGGTATTGTCTTTGGTGCCATTTTGCAGGTATATTATTGGTTATAAATTTTAAAGAATTAAACATTAGTAGTACAAGTTGATTTCTTCAGGATGTCCTCATATTGAGTCTCAACTTGATCTTAATCTCATCTTAATACAATTAATTCATTATAATACTTTATCCCCATCATAACGAAGTTCAAATTTTTTCAGTGATATTACTTTTAAGTGTCCTATAATTATTAATTCATCTAAATCTTCGTTGCATCATAGCGAGGGAGTTCCCTTGAAGAAATGTTTCTCGAATAGTCAACAAATCTTGTTACTTGGATTTGGATATTAATTTTTTTCAGCGGTATGGAATTTCCAGTATAAATGATGGATCTCTCTGAATAAGATACGAGTGAAATAATTTCAGAAATATTATTGAGGTCAGCATTTAAGAAGTTTGCAGATTGCTTTTATTCTAGAATTCTTCAGTTACACTCGTATCTTTTTACAAATAAGTTGAGCCTTTCTGATGTGATGATTTGTTTATACACAGCACTTCAAATATATTGCTGTGGGAATAAAAACTTTGCTCTTATTGAAAATTCTTCGCTCACTCATTCCATCAGTTCCAGATGATGTAAAAATTGTTGAATTTCAAAGCGATTGAATTTTAGAATGATTTCAGTTTTGAAAATTTCTAATCGTCGCAGTTTTTTGATGGCAAAATGAATTTAGTACGGTCAAAGCGACTTTTATTTCTGCATTATTTGCATTATTTCTCATCATTGTAAAGACGTCAAGGTTGATATTCTATGTTACCTGATGATTAGAAATGGATAGTGTTCCAGGAGGCAAAATGAAGGTGGGGATAATTGGAAAGGGAAAGGGTCATTAGGATACGCGCGATGGGTGGCGCGGAACGCAATGGTACTGATATCACCGGTCAATATGGTGTTACCCTCACCCGCTCAGCTTTTATTACAATGCCTGCCTCTTTGTCATCTTCTCTCTTTTCCCTCCAGAACTGTGCATTGTTAGGTACCATACTATACAGCCGTTCTTCGTCCACCCCAGACTTCCTTTTTCACTAATCATTGGTTACTGTGATGTCCTAGACATTATTTACTCTTCTCAGTTTGCATGTTTCATGAAGCTCTTTGAAAATAATTTTTCATTTTCAATAGCTTCTCTTTCTCTCTTTTTGATCATATTATTTAGAAGATTCTGGAAATCTAGCAGTTGAGAAATTTATCTAAACTTCGAAGAATTTCCAAAGTTCGAGATTTCACATCCCGTCTTGGAACGTGGTATATAGACACTCATTCAGGTGTTTTAGAAAAATTCTTAAAGACTTTAAAACTTAGCAGTAAAATTCCAACGTTATCAGTTATTAGTGATATCAATTTACTTTTGCTAGAAAGGAAAAAAGGAAGACGAAAAAAGTGAACTATATACTTATCCTGATGAAAGCGCTCACATACTACCCATCATTCAATGCCGCTCATCGATTTGAAAACGAAAGGCTCCGATACATGTGTGGCTGGCTGTTAAGCACAGAAGCTTCATGCTTTTCATAATTATCGTGACAAAAAGGAATTTAGAAGTCATTGTTTCTCACTATTATTTTATTTAAAAATAACTTATTACATAATTATATGAATCACTGAGATATAATTTACTTTCTTCTTTTATTTCTTTTCTACACAGGTACAGGTTAGGTTGATGTCGATAATTAGCATAATAGGATACCATTTGGATTATTCCAACTGAATTATAGCATCCTTGCAATCTCGGTTTATTAATTAAGGAGCTTTATTCGTTATTGGTTCCTCATACTGCTAATTGTAATTCATCGTAATTATTTTTGATATGGAAATAAATCTATGCTATACCAGGAAAGTTGTCCGTTTCTCATATACATGTCAAATTGAAATGAAAATTCTTTTCCACACATTATAACCATCTGTTAATATCAAAATAAAGTAATATCCAATATCGCATACGAAAAATAATTCAGGTGATAGGTATATTTGGAATATAATTATCAATTTTATATCATTCACAACTGCAATTTCCCTGTTGATATTCAGCAATCGATGAAGATTATGGAAGTCTGATTGATTGTATATTATCGGGGGAACTTGCTGTTCCCAAGAATATGTATCTGAAATGAATATTTTAGAGTAGAATTTTGAAATCTCCTAAAATGTTAAGAATTGGAACGATCTAATAATTCATGTGTGTTTAGTTTTATACAACCCGGTTGAACATCTCTACTAACTTATTCTTGACTTACATATCTGCCATGCATCGTTCTACGGTGGAATGATTCAAGCGAGTACCACTTGCAGTTCTAGCGCAGATGAATAGCAACATTCGTCTTCATAGCAAAATTAATGATATGATTGAGATTAATAATTGCTAATCCTTCCTTCAATAACCGAATAATCTTATTTCCGTATTACTTTGATGTCTTATTCCTAATGGTATTTTATAAAGTAAATAAGAAGTCGGTAACTACAACGAAGTATGAGTCATAAACGCGAGGCAGAAAATCCCTTACGATTTCTTTTTCATCGTTTTATTAGAGCCTTTTATCGATTTAACTTTTTCCTTCTTTGAAACTGTTGACAATGATTGAATTAAAAACGATAATATATGGAATAGCATTAATTATATTCCAACGATGTATTGTAATGATACTCAGTGATCTTATATCAGTATTTTTTCAACTTCATTTGTGAGTTTTATTAGTTTGAAGGAAATGGAATTGAAAGGTATAATGAGCAGCTCAAAATGAATTATGGAGAGAAAATCTTTCTGAGGTCATTGAAATTTAAGCTAATAGAGTGAGGTGACAATTGCTATGTTAGAGAATGATTAGTTATAAATGGCGAAAATAATGAATGGAAGGATAGAAAGAGAAAGATGAGAAGACGTGATCGGGAAGGGTTTGATAAACTATGTCCGTGGAGAGAGAGTGACAACTTTTGCTTCGTATTTTTTTAGAAATGGCGCCAAGAATCATTCATATTTCTTGTCATACACTATTAACTGACCATTGAAATGGACTCTCTCATTTCACATCTCTAAAAGAATTGAACATTGGATAATAACAGTAATAATATAACTAAACTCGTAGGCTAACAATTGATTCTGAGCATTCAAAAATCCCAGTCATTAGAATAGTGATGCGGCATAATATGACGATCATTTCTTGGTAATGATGATAATAACAAGGGAATAATTAACACTAACTAGTAACTTATTATTATTATTATTGTTATTATTATAATTATCATTTTATTATTATTAATTATAGTAATAATAATAGGATAACAGTAGTTGTAATTTTATTAGATGCTCCACTAAATATTTCTTTGTTCTTACCGCGGCATGTTTCAATCGAGAATCGCTCACCTTACACTGTGTTAATATGTGGCTTTTAATTTTGCAGTCACAAAAACTAACCCTGAAAATGGCCCTCGATGACGATCAGAAAAACTGGAATAAGGTAAATAATGATTTGAATTTCGAAATTTGATTGGATTCAAAAAGCCTTCAGTAATTTACCTAAAAGACTTTCATTTTCACATTTCGATCTTCTTCCTTCAGAATAACACTTTTCGTTTATTTCAGTAAATTTAGTTGCAAATTTTCGATTTCTTTATTCAGTGATCGAATAAAATGGAAGTTCATATATATTATGTTTCTGTCGAATTAAAAATTCGGAAAGCAATAAGTAATAAACAATATTCGAGTTATTGCAGGAAAATATTCCATTGAATAACGACAAAAGAACGTATTGGCAAATTTCACAAAATTTCATGCATGAAATAACACAAGAGGTTACCCGAAAGGTGCTCGCTGAACTTAGGATAAAGAATTTGGATGAAAGCGATGAAAGCGATGAAAGAGAAGTTTGTACTTCGAAGTAATTTGAATAAATTGCAATGTTCGATTTGTTTTTGCTAATCATTATTGTGGTTATCATTTTAAAATTTCAGTGATCGTTAGGAACTTTTCTCTTCACGATGTAATTCGCATACATTCCTCTAAATGCCATTCCTCTTAATGAAATTAATGTTGGAGCAAAAAAAAATATATCAACATAAAATATTAAAAGAAATTATTTATTAGGTACAGTAGTTTTTATTTGATTCAAAATCTATTATGATTTTTGTTAAGTTATTCTACCGATTCATATCATTCGTGAACAAATAATGACATGCAAGTGAGATCTTATTTTGAATTTGGACAAAATCATTATTTAGTAAGTCATAACACTATGGGAATACTATGACGCTTAGTATTATGCTTTTACCTATTTATAATTCGGATGATAGTCCATTTATTAAAAAGCATCGTTGGACTTCATTTTTCAGGATGATGAATGGCAGCAAAATTCATACATCAATCGTCAATTGTCCCTTCCATCCCAGCGGAGCGATTATTTTTGGCAAGTATTTCGATTTTCATTCAAAAGATTTTCAGGTGTAAATTAATTAATATTCGACCTATCAACGTAAGATATTTCTTATTAATTTCTGAGTTAAATTTGATAGATTTTCATGCATTGAAGACTTGTTAAACATCCAGGTTTTTCTTTTTAGCAGCTATATTAACGTTTTGTTTCAAATTTCGTTTTACAATTCGAAAACTTCATTGGCCAATCAATCATTGAAAGCTTAGAAGAGTGAATTGATTGATATGAAAGAATTACTTACAGACACTATAAGAGTGTTTGAACTATGTTTTTCTCACTTCTCTGAAGAAATCAGATTTGATAATTCTTTATTTTAAATTTGCAGTTTGAGGGGATAAATATGATACAGTCACATGTTGGACAAACTATTTCTGGTAATCTCTCTACATGTAGTCATGTAATGTGCTGTAGCATTATCCTAGTTGACTTAGAAATTTGTCATTTATGATATATATTATGTTGAAAGTGGATGGTATATCAAAATTTGCAAATTGCACTTCTGATTGTTCTAAATGAGACACTTAGTTGTTATTTTCATTGATGAAAAGTAATTGAAATGAAACTTATAGATATGCATTCCATTCATTTTGTCTATTTATCTAACTCAATATTCTTTTCTTACTAAATACGTTTTTAGCAATGATAAAGCAAGCATTAATGAATCTGGAAAAGAACAAACTAGAATAATTAATCAGCATGAGCGCTCTGCTGATAAGACATCAAGTAAGAACTTTTGTCAGATCTCTATCTTACATGCTGATGATCACAATACGGTTTTAAAATTTTCCAAATTTTGCAAAATAACATTTCTAGATCTAGAAAACATTTAAAAACTATAAATTAAATATTTTTTCAATAAATACCGTTACAATCGATGCCAAAAATCATAGGTGAGGGGTCGGTGAAGTCGTTTTGCTCTGATGAAGACTGGAAGTTCTCTGAAAAGATGTCATCACGATCTGTTCAACCGAAATGGAAACCGCTGCATCGGTGCAGAAGATCCAAATGCAGTAACAATGACTTTTCTGGTCAGTTGTTGGAATTGGACGCCAAAAATGAAACAGGCTTGTTTTCTATTCTTTCAGAAATAATTTTTGAATCGTACTTTTTCCAATTGTTAGATGCAATACTGGAATGTCAAGAAAGAAGCCGTAATAAGTAAAAATTTTATGAATTACATAATTTTCAAAAATAAGTTGAAAAAATGATCCAGAGATGTACGTTGTACGAATTTTTTCTGATTCGCAGAAACTTAAATAGTTTTTAAAATACTCTTTCCTTTACGTTGTTTGAGTTTTGTATTTCAGAAAACGAAGAACTAACAGCAGTAAGCGAAGATAAGGAAGGTCTGGAGGAGTTCATAACGCCCCCACTGCGTACTATTCCAGGAATTGAATTAGAATATAAACTGGAAGAATGTGCCCCGAAAACTTTATCTGCAATTGAGGTATATTCTTTTTCCAAGTCTATAAAATAGGGTTTGCCAACTTGTCATCGTTATTTTATAGTTCATTTTACACTGCAGAAAATCATTTTGCAGGAGACTTCAATATCATCAGGATTATCTTGTGAAATGCAGGTTCAGAGCGAACAACTTTTGGGACGAAGTTGACTTTAGTAGTGATTGAAGGTTTGTCGAATAATCGCTGCGAATTAATACAATATTTCTAGAAGTTCTGTTGTCAACGATCATAATCCTCATAAATATTGATGACTATTATTTGAAACTATTCAATAGTTGTATTGCTCATTTAGTGCTTACACAGTTATTGACTGGATGGAAATTTGGAAATGATGCGGTGAAGACGTTCTACCGGACTTTTTCCTCATATTACAGATATACCATGGTAGTATTAAATTTTGGATGCTAAATTTTTTTTTTCGTGTATATCTTTCACAAGATTTATCATATATTTTCTGACAGAACGACTTCATGCTAAACATAGCGATGTATTGAAAACCTTGAAGAAGATTTAAGATTTAAGATGATTTTTAATCATATCGCTTTAATCTAATGATAAAGAAATATAAGTGGGAGAGTAGGACTTTGTTCATGATATTTTTTTCCTGTTTCCTCTCTTTTAGATTTGGTTTTATTTAATTCTAAAATCCTCCATCTTCAGGCTAACTGTGCATGTAAATTCTAAATTATTATTATTCTCATAATTAACATAATGTTAATTATATAGCGATATGATTTCGCTAAATATATTTTGAAATTTGTTACCGGTGTTTCATTTATATTTGATTTATATTTCTTTAGTAAGCAACTCATTTGATGCCATTAAAATCAAAGTTAGATTTCAATGTTTTTAGATTTATTTTTGAGCTTCAAACTGCAATTTCCTTAGCTTGTGTATTTTCTATATGTAATTTTAAAGATCATATATGTCATCTCTTACTGCCATTCAAAATAATAGCTATTACATTATATCAGCTATTTGAAGAGAATTCTCCATTGAACTTTTCACTGAATATTTCATGTTCTCAAAAACTTTAGGCAAATCGAAAAACTGTTGTCTTATATTAAATGATTCAGGGCAGTCGAGTTCATATAGTTTTTAAATGTAATACTTAAATATTTGGGGAAATCAAAATGAAAAGTTTATATTCGCCTCCACTTCGGTGGTATCTTGCAATAGGAATTGTTCGCAACGCATATGGCGAAAAGGAGAAAAATTTATATTTGGAATCAAATTTACAATCGACTTAATAAAACTTCATCTAACTTCAAAGGTTTCCACATATTTTTAAAATGTGTATTTAATTAAATTTTAAGGGCCGAAGTACAAGCAAAAGAATCTTTTGCCAGATGTGACTAAATCCAGTCCAACATCATGCAGTCGTAGACCAATTGATATTATTAATTTGATTATGATGTACTGCTGGATATCCACAATAATCGAAGGACTCGCTTATGGCTATATTATCAAAATAAAACCACTGATAAAAAAATATGAAAAATGCGTTGACGGAAGGAATTATCGTTGACAGCTTTTGTTATATAGTACCGCATGAGGTATTAATTGTCAATAATGTTTCCATCTATATTTATTTATTTATGGGATTGGAAAAGCGGAGTTTTTGTCAGAGGAAAGTTTACAATAGAAGTTTGTGAGGTTCGATGACGTTATACTTTCAAAGAAAGAAAAGAAGAGGAGGAAATCATGAAATCTGTGATTTAAAAAGGACATTAACTGATTCCGGAAAGTGCTGAATAGTTGTGTGAATGTTTTGTTGTTATTGTTGAATGATTTTCTTGAATTAGAAAGGAACTTCTAAAATTGGTTCCTTGTTCTTTTCAGCCCACTCAAAAATGATGTTTACATAGTGGCAATTTTATTTTTATTTATTGATCTTGAATTGTGTAGAATAATTTTATGAAGGT
The DNA here is from genome assembly GCA_916381525.1 of Cercopithifilaria johnstoni. Lineage (NCBI taxonomy): Eukaryota > Metazoa > Nematoda > Chromadorea > Rhabditida > Onchocercidae > Cercopithifilaria > Cercopithifilaria johnstoni. The sequence goes on from CAKAEH010001403.1 coordinate 49,508, forward strand.
TTGCAGCTCATTTGGTAGCTTCCCATTATTTCAGTAACAAACATTGAAATTAATGTTTATTTTTTGCTTTCAGTATAATTTTGCTGGTTTTTAAATCTTTTTTCAGCTTTCAACTTCTACTATTAGCATTTCATTGCGATGATCGCAGTATATAATTGAAGAAAAATTTTATTTTGTTGATTTTAACTGTGAAGACCTGATTGTTTCATTAAAAATAATCAATATTATTATCTGTTTCATTAAAAAATGAATATTTTAGTTAGAGTGATAATTTCCATATTGCCAACAAAACAGTGATAGTGGAAGTCGGTTATGAACTCTTTCATCTTAAGGATTACCTATGCAGCAACAACTCTGTGAGTTTCACAACGTTATATTGCAAAGCATTCTAATATATTGATTACATTTGCGCCTTTACAACTTTTATAGACGCCATGCGCAGAGGATGCTTTCTTTACTTTCTCCTTTTACATATCCTCTAATATGATAAGGCGTTTTGGTCGATGAGAAACAATTTAGGCATTAAAAAATGACTGTTTGTGCATTAAAAAAATGATTTCCCATGTTTACAATGTCTTTTTCTAATATTTTCTACCGCTAAATTAGAAATTATTGAGAAAACATAGCGAAAATGCAAATTGCAAGTGTAACGATCGTGAAATAGCTTAAATATTTTTAGTATGACGGATAGTTTAAACCCTTTATTCATTTTAAAATTTGAGAAATACATTTGCAGTTTTGCGAGAAGGCCAAGGGTCAGTGGGCTGTTTGCAAAATGGGAAAACAATTAAGAATTGTCACATTCCATTCATGTCGTCTCCATGTCGTGTATGAAAGAGAGCAACATTTACTCTTCTTAACAACACTCTTTAAAAAAGGGAAGGAGGACAGAGGACTATCAATTTAGTGACGTGCATTAAAACTGAAACCGGATCTTCAATCCTGTCTTTAAATCATGGCATTATATCATTTTCCACATTCTTGTCTATTTTATCCACTGCTAATTCAGTTTCAGCTTAGAATTGATTTCAATTTTCCAAGTGCTATAATTGCTTACATCAATTCAATTCCTTTCCAGTCTTAATATATATATAGATATATAGTCTTGATAATTTCTTATATATATATATATATATAGTCTTAATAATTTTTATAGATATATAGTCTTAATAATTTCTTTCTTTCACAATATCTTCACTTCAGAGAATGAGAGATCACGAATTTTAGGACTGTATGCTTTTATGATAGCACTGATCGATTGTCTTAGTTTTACAAAAACTCATAAATTTTTCCAAGTCTAAAATGAAATTGAATCTAATCATTGAGGAGATTTTTACAGATTTCTTTAGGAAATATAGGGTTATCATATTTCTAATTAAATACCAGTAAGTGAAACAATGCCTTTACAATTTTGTGACGTGTAGACTTTCTAAATCATTGCTAGACATTAATGTCTTACAAGAAATGATTTTAGGGTCGTTGAATAAATATACAGGAAGGATAGAGTAATAAATTGGAATTTTTATTTCAGTTTATTATCCGCTTAACTCTTTAAACGAATTTCATTATAAAACTGTAATGTTTTACATTAAATTTCATCATTTTTGTTTAACTAATGACATTAGTAAAATATCGATTTCCGTCACTAAAGGATAGGAGCTTGGCATTTCTTAACTTCACATTATGCTACAAACTGCCTCTTAATTTTCTTTTACTTAGTCTATTCAGCATGAAAGTGTCATACTGCTCTTTGTGCAAAAATTAAGAGGCCTTTTTAATCTTTCACTCATATTTTGAAGCTGACAGAGAGTGAAAATTTTGTTAAGCTATTTTTTTATCAGTACTAGATAAATGCAAATTATTTGATTGCTTTAATTGGGTATTTTAATTGAATGAATGTGTCGATAGAATACAAATATTCCGTAAAAGATCAGCATGAATTTATTATAGATATGTTTTAATATGAAATACCTAATTATATTAGTATTTCAGTTATTCAGATTCTCAAATGCTCCATTTTCGATTAACATAGTTAAAATCTATTAATTTAATTCTTATTATGACTGATTAAAATTCAAGGCAAGATCAATCTGCGCATTAATTGAAGTTGATTTCATATAATTGAAACGGATCAGCTCATTAATACTGAAGGCGCAAATATGATTTTTGAGACAATAATAAAGAAGAACTAAACGCTCTCAATTTTCAGTTAAGTGGTAAGCATTTCAAGTGTTGCGTTCTCTTCTTAAATTCACTTTTCTTTCTATATACTTCGAAATTCCGTCACGAAGATATTATGAATATCTTATATCAAAATTTTGCCCTTATTTAAAGTGGTAATCATTAATATATCATCAATATTAATGATGGTGATATATCTAATGATTTCCACTTTAAATAGCATCGATTCATTGTCCTTTGTCGATATAGCTTACGAAATTGTTTGAGAATTTAATTTTATTCAGTCTTGTCTCAATATTTTAGCATATTAGCAGTGGTGTAAGGCATAACTAAAATTCAACTTGAAATGTAAAGGATAGAAACAGTATCAAGGAAATTAAGATCCCATGAGCGGAAAAAAAGGAAGGCAGAAGGAATCATTCATATTTAAAAGAGAGTTCATAAATCGGAAATTACTCATCTCACTTCCTATCCAAAAAACAATAATTTAATAGCTATAAAACTTCAGATTTCTATTTCATCTGTATAACAGTAATGTCAAATTACAGAAGAGGTTATTCAAATAAAAATTTGTATAATTTATTAATAATAGGCTATTCTGTGATATTTTCATTGAGCAAGTTTTTGCTTTGCTGTCTACATCAATTTCTTATCTTATTTGTGAGAGTGTGAATAACAAAAAATATTCTTTTAAAAAATGAAAAAAACCTATGCATTGATTCAACAATGAATTAGAAAGGTTAAAGAAATTCTCATAACTTTTTCTACATAACTGAAAAACATAAAACTTCACTTTGGATATGAATGCGTACTCCTAAATTTTAAAATTCTAAGAGGCGACGAAGTCATAAGGAAAGCAATTATATGTTAAAATAACGAAATTACGACGCTTTTGTTTAAATATCCGGAAAAAAAATGTCTTTTAGCCTGTCTTTTAAAATGTCTTTTTTTAAATATCCGGAAAAAAATGTCTTTTAGCAAACATTCATTCAACTATAAAATCTAACATACTTATTTCATTCCAAAAATAATCTAAGAAAAGGAATCTTTTCAAGAATAAACCTTCTTTCCTCTATTTTTAGTTCATTTTTATTTATTGTTTGGGAAATCTATCAAATCCTCCCAAATAGTATTGACAACTTTTGAATTTTTGAATGCTAAGCGATCACAAAAAGTAAATTTGGATTTTTTCAACAAATAATTAGAAGCACTAATCTAACTTTACTAGAAGGAAAGCTATAAATGGATTCAAAGCCTAATCAGTCCTTGTTAAAATTGTGAGCAACCGAATAAGGCGCATTCGCATTTATTTGGTAGAAGTTATCGGAAATGTATGAAATATTTTGATGTTTATAGGTTGAATCATTTTGAAAAAAAAGCCACATCGTTTCATTTTTTTTTGAGAGATTGCTTGTTGCTGCAGGCCTGCATTGACCCTAATTATTCAAGTTCTCAGCCATTGACCCTAATTATCCAAGTTTGCAGCAACACAGACAATTACTTCTTTATTTTTTTAAACTTCGCTGAAAAAAAGAACTGTATTAATTTGTCCAAGGAAGAGAAAAAAACCTTAGATCATGTAATCTTAGATCTCAATAAGATTCTACAGGATGCTCAAATAACAAACTTCTATAATAAAAGTAAGAGATAAAAATGAATAATTTAAATCAATTTCTTTGAAAAGCGTGGGCCGAAATTCAATGCTTTCTCATTGATCACTCATTTTTTCTTCTTCCTAAAATTGTTCTTAAATTTTTTGGATGGAAATTATAGTTCACTAACAGGTATTTATGTAAGGAATGGCTAGAAATGCGTGAAATGGAAAATAAAGGATGTCAAGCAGTGACGTCAATTTGCGAAGAGTTCGTAATTCAGAGATTTACTACCTTTCTATATGAGTGCCCGAGTTTAGAAATTTATAGCTTACCTTGATGAGTTTTATTCACCAATAAGTAAGTGATTTGGCGCTTTATTCAGTATGTATAAAGTATTTGAAGTGTAACTCATTCGTTGATTAAGCTGTCGACATTATCTAGAATTTGAAAGCTCTCGCAAGATTAGATTCATCAAATGTGATATTTGAAGGAATGATAAAGTTTTAATCTATAGCTTCTCGGAAATTTCTTTTGTGCTCTCCCATTTTTATAAGTACAGGTTGCAACAACTTTTAAGCCTACTATCCATTACTTGAATCTTTATTTAGGTAATAAAAATTTCGGGATATTGTCAAAGATAAGCTGTCTAGATGTCAAAAGAGATTTTAAAAAGTAGGGGTTTATGGGCTACCAGTAATGCTCTTATCACTGCCTCTTATCATTTTCTTGGAGAGCTATTATATATTCTTATATGGGTGACATAATAAGATTGCTAGCATAATCCAGCACAGTACAAATAAAGTCTTTCAGGTAAGTGTGATCAAGATTGTGGGAATATTCAAAACATAGCGGATTTCCGACTTACAGTTTTACGGAAAAATTGGGCGTGTATTTCGGTTTATTCATTTTTTTCACTGCGGCACATGTAAAATTTCCCTTTATATTATATGAATGCTTAACAGATGGTTGCACTCATATTCAGGTGAGCTGGGATTGTGTAATTGGTTCCTCTAACAAATTATCCGTTTCTAACCTGTATGTTTCCGGATTATTTGTTGACTTTCTTATATTAGCTAGTGCAAGTGCAGTATTTTTCTTGAATCTTGAACCAAATTGTTAGCGAAATGAATTAATCTTGGATTCTATTATAGTTTAATAGGAACTTGCAAAAAAATCACAAAACTTTCTTTTTTTGATGATTGCGCGGGGTCAAGTGGTTTAAATAGAAGAAGTAAAGACTGGAAGCCTCTCTTTTTTAAGTCATTTGTGACATGTTAAGATTAAGGCCAAAAATTAGACACAACGTCAAAAAATTTTGATGTTCTATGCAAAAGCTACGATCGAGATGTCGGGCGTTGGAGACATCACAAAAAGATTTAGCTAATATTGACGTCACAAAAAGATTTAGCTAATATTTGATCAAACTTTCTAAATGGTATGATTGCAGCTTCACTGCATGATTAATGCAGAAAACGGAACTGGCTTCAACCTCAGGTTCGATCCCGGCACCGGCAATACTTATACGAACGGATACGCACCATACGCACCATTTAACTTCTTCAATCGCATTTTCATTCATACTGAAACGACACCTGCTGATAGCATTGCTATTGATGTTTACAACACTTTCCGCATATTCTGCTGTTATTAAATCAGGATGCCGAAAACACGGTTTGCTTAAACTTTTAAAATTTTAACAAAGAGAAAAAACTAAAAATTTCTTTTTCCTTTAAAATGTATTAAAAAAGACGCTAGCAATGAATAGTATCTCAAATATCAATTGAAAAAAGTTTGCAAAGAGATTTACTTATTCAGTAACTTTTTGTAGTAACTTTTTTATTTATTTTCTTTATCACTCTTATTTTCTTTTCTATTGGTGACTAAAGCTAATAATTTGAAATAACTTCATTCTTCAACTTTTCAGGTACACAATACGTTATCGATGAACCGGGATGTGATTTAGTGGCGGTAAATGTGAATATGTGCTCCGGTTACTGCATGTCTTTTTCATTCGTTAATCCGGAAGAAAATTCAATTACAGTGCATGGAAGATGTTGCAGGATGGTCGATAATGAATGGGTTTGTTTGACATCTATTCGATTATGAAACATCACAAATATTTCATAATGTTTCATTCAAAAAGAGCCATCTCAGATTGAATTTAAAATTCAAATTACACAATAACAGATTAAAGACTACCAAGGAAGGTATCTTTAACAATCATAGGTTTAAGCTACCTTTATGAAACTTATCTCATCCATCATCTTATTCAGTACTAATTTTAATAAAATACAATGGTTTGATAGTTAAAAGAAAAGATAATGAGATCGATATAAAGACTACCTGTGTGATACTTACCCATCCATCATCTTATTCAATACTGATTTTAATAAAATACAATGGTTTGATAGTTAAAAGAAAAGATAATGAGATCAATATGAAGATCGATCTATAAGTAGCGAAATGATATTAATGAAGAAAATTAAGAAATATTCTTATTAATTTTTAAATGCTTTTTCATTTTTGCTAATATTTTCGCTTTTTTATTCTTTTTGTTAAGTTTTTTTACGAAGCTGACAATTGCGCATAAATTATTAGTAAGACGAATTTTAAAGCAATATTCATCTTTTTCTTTAAATTTTGCTTCCTTATCATTAACAATTATTATACTAGCGGATCACTATGGTAAACTCGATATTATTATGAAATAGCCAAATTGAGCATAAGTTTATTTTTCGTAAACTCTTCTCAAAACGTAGAGTTCTTTTTCTACAGTCAAGCTTGTATTGATATGGCTTAATATCTTTTTTTTGTTTTGAGTTGTCCGGACGGTATTTTATGAACGATTGACTGTACCAGAATGTAATCAAATATTGCTTTAGGTAAAAGCAAAGGTAGCATGTGAAGGTGGCGATCGGATTATGAGAATTCCTAGCGCAACTGAATGCAGATGTTTCGATTGCGCTTGAAGCTCCGTAAGTAGAAGGAATGAAGGATTGATTTAATACAATTCTTTTTTCATTAATTTGTTGGATTCTCTATTACAGCTATTCTGCCTGCAGAATTACGTTTCTCATGAAATTGAAGAGAAATTAAGGATTTGGAGAGGAAATCAAATTTGCTAATTTATCCGAATTATCCGCGATCTATGATTCCAGCTTTACCATTATTTTAAAGTTTGCTGTTTTAACACATTTCAACGTACTAAGTCTCTTAATGTGAAGTGATGAAGTTGAAGTGCTGCATGCCTATTCAAAATATTGAAGTTAATAGAACTTAAGCAATACGTTAAGACTATAACTTGAGCTTATTACCTAATCCGATATTAAAATAAAAAATTTTTCAAATGAGACATTTAAAAGACAAGCTTGTTATCATTATCAGCACGAGCTCTTCATTATTCAAATTTTCTAAAATAAATAGAACTTTTGTCACTGTTAAGAATACTATTTGGTGGAAAATGAGGTATCCGATTAAAATTGGTCTGATTTTGCAAGTTAAATTACAAATAAAGTTTCCATTACAAGAGCTTTCAGTGATCTGAAAAAGTTCATTTAAACTTAGAATCCTTTTGTGATGAAGAGAAGTGAATAGAGATAAAGCTGAAAGATAATTAAGACAGCATTTGTCGGAAAAGTTCTCGTTACTTCTAATTCTTCGATTATTTATTTCTACTTTTTCTAAACATCTAAAATGCTAGACAGTGGCGTTACACTTTTAAAATGCTTACAGAAATGTCCAAATGTTTTATTTAAGTTAATTTTATGAAGCTAAATAACACTAGCAAAATTTCATTCTATTTCATTTCAATTTCAAACTTTTTCATTTTAATGGACATTGATTTGAGTATAAATATAATAGAACTTTTAACCATTTTCGACCTGTTTGAAAGCATAAATTCTTGTTACTAAGCATCTTTCACTTGCCTCATTTATGGTTAAGGATGGTTTACGATTTTATTGAATTAATTATTTATTGTGAACTATAAACTGCCACTTTCAAATCATAACAAAATTAATAACACAGTGTTGTTTTATTAAAAACAAATTTTTCATGAAACTTGTCCCAAAGTTTGATAGCATTTGATGAGTTAAGAAAAATTGAAATTATGCTTCCTACCGTTACAATTTTTAGGCATTTGAAAGCAAAACTTTTTAAAAAAAAGTTTTGCTTTCAAATGCCTAAAAATTTTGCAACTTTTATTTTAAAAAACTTTTTTCTGAAAATTCACTTAAAATTGCATTTTATTTTGAAAAAATTGATAAATAGAGATACATGGTGTGTGCATCAAATATTAAAGTTAACCTTGAAGTGACTGTCAGCAAAGTTGAGCAGAATGATTTGCATTGAAGTGTGTATATTTCTGATTTGCCGGAGTTACAAATTCATGAATCTTAGTTGGCCATTTTATTTATTTAAGAAATCCAAAACGTTTACTTTTGGTGATGATGAATTGAAATTTAGATGAATCAGAATCATCGCCCTCAGTGGAGTATTTAAATTTTAATATGGGGAACAAAATAAATTTTCCAGAATTTTCATGAATGAAATCGGAAGATAAATGGCGGTCCTTTCAATGAGTAATGAATACTTTCTCATTTATATATGTAATACATTAGAATTATAATAATGGCTGCGATAGGATGAATCATATTAACTACGAATTTATGCCAAGAGGATCGATGAAGAAGAAGAGAGAAACAATTCATAATGCTTGCAGAATACTACCAAACTTCAGATGTACAATCTTCCTGGCACTTCAACGATTTTTTACTAATTCAGCACCATAATGATTTTCTCTCTCTTAACACTTCTTTATTTTTAACTTTTATATCTTAAAAATTTGTGGAATAAATGAATGTTATGAGTATGTGGAATTGGTTTTCGCAACTCATTAGCGTCAGCATGGGATGCTGTGAACGATTTGCGAAGAGTAGTATTTAAATGAATGCAAAAAAGTGTCATAGTGAGTAGTATAATCAAAACTAGAAATTATAATTATCAAAATTATAAGTAAATAAACATATAATATTTTGTTATTATATTTTCTTATCATTTAACGTCAAATGAAATTGAGCATAATAATACTATTATGATGAATCAGAAGTGATCATAATAATATATATTGGAAAATAGAAGTTATGAATATAGGCAGTTATTGATATCGTGAATGAAACTGTATGAAATTATGATAATGAAGCTGAAGTTATAAACTGAAGAATATAAAATAAGTTCTTGTTCACATATTTAGATTTGTAGATTGGAAAAATAGCTTCAGTTCAATTTGTAATTATTGCAAATTTCTGCATTATTTAACTAATGAATATTTACCCACTGAAAGCAATTTTGTTTTGCTTACAAAATGAAAAATATTACTTGAAAGGATGAAATGGAAATTTATAGAAAAGAATTTTTATATCAGAAGTTACTTTATCTTTTATTCATTAATTTGAAGTGGCTGGCAAATTTCTATACTTCGTATGCTTAGTATCTCTGGACGTATATTATGTTTTATATTGTGTTAAATTAATAGATACAATTTCTGCGTATTATTTTTGATTAAATTATAAAAAAACGAATAATTGAAAGTGAAATCAGATTTAGTTGTCCATCAAAATTACTATATTGAGCTTTTGATTAGGATAATTTTGAAAAAAATTTCTTACAGCAAAGAACATATAACTTTAATTTTTGATACTAGCCACTTGCAGATAATGGAAAAAAAATTATTTTGCAATATTAATTCTTTATTACTTATCTTATCAATATGTATCACATGTAGTTTAATCATCTAACGCGTAAGTAAAGGGAATAGACTTACGAAATTATATCTATCTGCTGGTAAATCATTTATCACTGCTTGGCATTTATCCTATGTGATAAATAAAAAGCCATCCTCACAAGGTATTAACTTTTTAGGAAGTGATTAAAATTATTATATTGCGTTTAAAATCTCATTAAAAATGGTTCAAATGAAGAGACCAGATGTAAGTAGTAAAATGATTCATAAAGCGAATCAACCATTTTGCTTAAATATCTGTCAGCTTCAGGGAAATAAAAGAGAAAAAGAGCGGACACTTATCGATAATTGTCAATGATTGAAATGACACATTATTACTGTAATGCTGGTTGCAAAATTAGGGATTTCCTACCATACCGCAATTCATTTGATGATTGATATTTCTGATATTCAGTAAAATTGCTGCAAATTTTAGTTGTGTTACAGAAAACGATTGTCAGTAAAATAAAAGGTACTTTTTTAGAAATAATCACTTTATTTTTGAAAAAAAGTTATATTTTTAGTGAAAGTGTTTAGCTGATATTTGCAGACAAAAATTGATGATTTTTGATATATTATCATGGCTTCTTCCTCCTCTTTTATCATTACCATAATTCTTGGTTGGTTTCCATAATCTCAATCAACTTACCCTACAAATTAATCCATTTATCACTTCAAAAATCATCATAAATCATTCATTGTAATCATTAAGATCTAATGATAATGATAAATGCTGTGCTATGATTTTTTTAAATTTAACTTTTCAAATTAAAAACAGAACTGAGAAATATGCCACCAATTTAGGAGCATATGCGACATCATAATCACTTTGATTTGAACTTTTTAAAATTAAATTTGATTAAGTGATACGAAGAGCATCGTTTTGAGCAATAAAGAAATTTCCATATGAAAACTATTACATAATGATGATAAAAATGATGGACAACCACTTACATAAGATTTCGGAATTTAAAAATTATTCAAATGAAAAGTATCAGTAGACAATAAGTCAATAAATTTATTTTCTCATCATAATGAAAGATGAAAAGAGTAATAAAAGCAATCAAACATCACAGCAAGAAATGACCTTGTCTATACTATGACTGAGATCAAATTTGACTAATGCATTATGATCTGATATTATTACGCTTGGTCCATTTAAAAATGATGAGCAGTATCATTTTCATCTTTATCATCATGCTTTAATTCTTTCCATAATTTACTATTAATATCAATTGACAATGATGATAGCGGTTCTGAGCGCTGTTGGTGCTGCGCTCGCATTTCATCCTTCATGAGCAATGTATTATATGGAATCTGAGATCGTTAGTGTATAAACATCAGCATGATGAAATTTATAAGATTTCATTGTTCCTCTAATTATAGGCTCTATTAGAGTTTTCAAATTAAAAAAAAAGATGTTTATAAGAATAATCGCTTTTCCTCTAAGCGAAGAAATAAGTTATATTTAAATTTCATACAAAAAAAGAAGCAAAAATTCAATAACATACATAAATTTGTGACATTCGAAGATTGCCAGCCTGAGTATGTAATTTTTGAATGCTAGAAACCGAATAATTTGAAGACCATTTTGTTAAACTGTCATAAAATCGGCTTTCAATGATATTTTGCAAATGCTTCCGAAAACGACCTTGACGCGATATCAGTACTTCATTCAACTGATCCAAGCTTACAGACTTGTGCGCTTCCTAAAAGTATATCAGCAATTTAGACTTTAGTCACAAATAAAAAAAATCTTAATGGATAAAAAAAGATGGCAATTAATATGAAATTTAGAAGAAAATCAATTGTCTAATTATCTGATAAGTTTCGAATCAGTACCTAAGATACATTAGTATACTTATTCTCATAATAAAACACCTTAATAGTGGAAAATTCTGCGGTGGTAGTGAATTCTGATGCTGATCTTGAGCGCTTCAATAAATTTGTTTCAAATTTTTTATGCGTAGATTTTCCGTAGACCTAAAATAAATTTTTATAAGCTCCTCTCAATGGTAAACGTTTATAAAAATTTCTGTAATCAAAACTAATATGAAGTAAAGTTTACCACATTAATACTTTGTACCGAAATAATTTCAACATTGTTGGATTCAGAATTTGCTCCACCAGCTGTGAACACATCAGATTTTCTTATTCCTTCCACATCCTATGAGATGATAATATTGTTAAATAAAATTTCTTGCTTCATTCAGTAATTTTCAAATTGCAAAACAATCTAGTTGAGATGATGAAATCTAGAACAATCTAGTTGAGATGATGCTACACTCGACATCATTGAATACTACCTTTCTAAAAAGGCCCATGATATTCTAATCGATTAATCATTTGTAAATTCAATACCAGTAAAATTTTTTGAAAATGATTAAAGTATGAAATGAATTTCAATTAAAAACTCAAAAATGCTTTGTTATTCTAGACTTCAGACATCATAAAATCGTAAACGTTGTTGGAAGTCTTCTACAGCGCATAAAAAACACGCCTAATTTTGTACAAATTTAATTTAATTTCAGTTTTTTGATAGACTTTCAGTATCTTTCAGTGCTGTGGTATCATCCATTAGTATATACTTGCTACAAAGATTTGCTTGAAATGACATATAAAACGAACTAAAATTTGCGCGGACAATTGAGTTTTTTGCTGTGAAGCATCAGAGGTTGTGTAATCTGGGAAGCTCTATAAAATGATAGTTTCGAAATTAAAACTTTAATATCTTAAGCTAACAATCTGCACTTTGAAATTTTAAGCAAGATCTTTCGTTGGAGCTCATGAATGAACTGAATGAAGTTTTGAGAACTTTTTCATGAGAAGAATTTCAAATTTTGCGGCAAGAACTCAACTGATATTTGTTTAAAATGTCTATGATATAACCAGTGAAAAATTCATTAAATTGATCTGTTTCCTACAGTTAACCACAAAGACCAAACCAAAATTTAGCCGGCGGCATAATTCCTCGATAACAAACATGGAAGATTGTAGAACGGAATGAATAATTGAAGTATATAAATTGACCTCAGATGAAAGAGAAGCAATAGCGATTTTAGAAAATTCCTCCATATGATTTACTTTGGTTCCTCGAGCAATATCATAAATGCTTGATGTAGAAATCTTTGAATCAAGTACTTTTAGTGGACGTTCAATTGGCCACTTTATTTCCGCAGCCGTTGAACGCCTAAAGTTACTACTCATGTATGGTTTACAATGGATTCTTAGTGCCTTTTTTTAATTCGAAGCAGAATAACTATGAAGTAAGAATTTAAAAATTAATATACCACAGAGAATTATAACTAACACATGTGATACCAACTTACTGTTTGCAATCATTAAGTGGAGCTTCGTACCTGAAAAAATCATACCATCATTCAAAGCAAAATCAAATGACATTCTACGGAAAATGCCTAATGAAAAACTTTCAGTTAATCACTTCTGTAATGCTACCACTTTCGTTTTAAAGTTAACGGTGATGTCAATTTTGAATCGTTATTGCAACCAAAAATAACATTTACGAACGCATTCAAGTAATTTTGTATGCTTAATAAATTTTACAAGAATAGGAAGATTAATATCACTCATTTTAAATCATCACTACTATTTCCTTATTTTAATTATATATTTATCAATAATTCATTAAGATATAAACAAGAAATTAACTGACATGAATATTTTTGCAGCCCATAAACGAGCTTTTGTACCTTTAATTCGCAGTTCTGTCTAAAAACTCACAAGAATTCAAATGTTAAGAATAAAAGGTTAAAATGTCATTTATAATAAAATAAAGAATGGTGATATTTTTAAACTTAACAAACATTTTAAAATGTTTTTGAAACAATAAAATAAAAAAAAATGGAACTTACTCGTTTTCGAGTATGATCATGAATTTTAATATGACAGACATCCTTATCCATTCGAGCTTGGATATGTTCTACTGCATCCAAATGAATTATTCTTCCCAAAAATGGTTTCCTATTATGAGATTTTTTAATAAAATTAGAAACAAAAGTATAAATAAATGAAATCAACTTTAATATTATGAAGACTGTTCAATTATCAATTTGTTACAGATACTACAAAAACATGAATTTAGATAAATTGAATTACCCAGCTCCAATATCCTTCAGGAAATATTTATAAATAATTAAATGTCCACTAGGATTCAAAACAATAGCACGCTTTCTCCAACGCCATCCAAATGGAGTAAGAGATCTTTTCTCGACATGTCCGAAAAGCGCATATGGCAATGAGAAAAGTGCTTCCTAATTATATGCAAATTTTAATTTTGGAAGTTGTTGAAGTGAATAATTGCAAAAAAACCTTTAACCTTTTCCTATATTTTTGCTTTCTTTTTTAAAGAAAAAAATGAGTTAAAAAACTACATTAAACTCGAAAAAAATCATGCATTGAACAAAAAACAGTAATTATTCACATATGGATGAATATTTCTTAAATAATTACACCGAAATTTGTAAAAACAATTAGTAAAAAAAATAAATGGAGATGGAATGTAAGCTGTGAAGAATAAAAACCTGATCCGGTAAGGTAATGTAATCGTCGTTATGCCTAAATAAGCGCATGTTAAATTAAACATGAAATATTGTCAATCAGCAACCAATGCATTCATAATTATAATGACACAATAAACCGTCTGTAAATCGACTGTCGTATTTAATGCACCGAATAAAATATACTGATTTCTTGAAAGTTACATGATCACCTTTGAGTGAAAATACCCAATAATGACTTTCCAAGCTGAAGGTAAAATCAGAATAACTTCCATTAAGATACTTCTCCAATCATCCAATGAAATCATATGAAAATATCAGTCATAAATTTGGAACAAATTAATGATTAAAAGTGATAAATGATAAGGAACCGAAATTAATTAACACAAGCAGTTTTTGGGAATAATATTTTCATCAAATGCTTATTTTAAGCAGCGAATGTTTCGTGAAGATCTTTTATTAATATTAACAAGAATTTATGAAAACAACAGCTGTCATTTGGGTGAGTAGTAAGCATGGACCTTCGATTCTTTGATTGATTCTTTCAGTAAGTTTGATAGTAGATTTGAAGAAGAGACAAAATAATTGTGTAAAATGTTTCGACGTATATCATTGAAATACATCGTGCTAGCATCTGGAGAGCTAATCAGAAAGTTGATTGACTCTTCACTTAGTGGTTTTACCACTAGGTTCCACCAAATTAAGTACCATTAGAAAACTTCGACGTACAGTTAACATCTTTACTCGACTGTTCATCTTAAACTAATCATAACTTCAAGAAGAGTTCACTTGTGATGAATCTATATCATTACATCATTAATATTATTAACATTAGATCCATGAAAAAATAACAACGGTTCGATGTAAATTCCAAATTATCATAACTTGACCCAAACATATTTCCGATATATTTCGTCAGTGAGAAAGTGTTTCATTTGAGCAGGAATAGAAATTTGCGCTTTGAGATTCAATGAATTCTTAAAAAGCACTTTTCGCATTCTGTTGATTAGAAGCGTCTTTTCAAAGAGAAAAGCTGTTGAGGCGAGTGAAGAAGAGACAGCTAATTGCAAGAAATTGTCAATTATGGCTGATGAAGGTAAACATCCAATTTCAATGAGTTCAATTTTTGGAGTACTGATTGTCCGACGTGTGATTCAGCTTGGTTAAATAGGGAAGAACTGAGCCCTTTTTCTTCATCATTGTTTGCCGCGGGGAATTGCATTTCTTTATGCATCCCAATGATTTGCTGCTATGCATACTTCTCAGAGAGATTAGAAATGTGAAGCTATAATAAAACGCTAAACGTAACGCGAATTTCTGATTTTTTGTTAGCCGATCTATTTTTGTCACACGTAAAAATCCGGCAGAGAATTGATTTACTGCTGTTGCATAGATGATACTTCAGAAAGACAATTCCTTTGATTTTCCGTCACTTTATGAGTTAACTCATATCCTCCTAATGATGAAAGATCAGTTTCGATGATTTATTTTTAGTTAGTCAGTACAAGTCTCTTATGATCCGTCATTATTTCATCAGCTGCAAAGTTTTGGTCATTTACAAAAACTTTTCAAACCATACCGTTGTACCAAACGTTCTGTGCCAGGTAAGTTATCAATTTATAATAAGCTGTTCCAGATAAGATATCAATTTATAATTTATAAACAGCAAGGTTACAAAACAAGTTGTTCCATGTTCTATTTTGAAGTCAAAAAAACCACTCAAATTTGGTTCTCCTCCAGCATTATTCCTTTAGTCAAAAAAAATTACTCAGCCTTTATAAACAATTGCCAAATTCAAAAATTTTCATTGATATTTCTTGCCTTTGAAAAAGAAAAGATGCATACTTGGAAAGGAAAAAAATGCATGTTCAGCATACTTGAAAAGGAAAGAATACAGGGCTGAAGAGGATGAAGTAGATAGTTATGAAGGAAAGAACGCACATTTGCAAGAGAAGGAATGCATCCTTGAACAGCAAGGAGTTTATGCTTGTAAAAGAAAGAGTGCATGCTTGCACGGTAATGAATGCACATTTTCAAAGAGACTATGTATTACATTGCTCAATACTATAAACTTATAACAAGCACTGTCTCTTTCACGTACCTCCTTTTTATCAACCTTTCATCAATTTATATTCGATAGAAAACACTTTTTCATTAATATTCATATGAGTGGCGCAGAAAAACCACAACTTGGTCTAAATCGTCATTGTCCCGTAAAAATCTGGTTCCCGTTCGGAAGTAATGCAGATGGGTGACGATGACGTTTTGTTGCCAACTTTGGTTGAGCCTCGATGAAAATGTTAAAGACCGTGTTATTTAGAGTCAAGAATGTGTAGCTAAAAGAGGATTTTGGTTGCTGGAGTGGTGTTTTATGGGGAGGTTTTGTGGCTGCAGTTCAAGCAGATCAAAATTTTGACACAGATAACCACTTCCGGGTCACTTTATGATCCATCTAGTTGAAACTGTCTTGTTAGTCCACCATCATACTAGTGTTACTGAATAATATTTTTTGGTACGCATCAAAGTCTCTATTTAAGTTTTAGGATTGCTCAAAGAAATGACGAATATCAGGAACGTTATTTAGTTATAGTTTCACAGTTTCTTAAATATTAACAAGCTAGCAGATAAGTTACCATGAAATGGTAATTGAAAAAGAAGTAAGCAACATCAGTGATATAACTAAATAGCTAAATAGGCATATCTGTATATGTGTGGGTGTATAAATGATGAGAAAGATTTTCAAAATTCGCATTAAATGATCATTAATGTGTGAGAGTCGATTCATAATTAGCAAGAGATAGTTAATATTTGCTATTTTGATAGAATTTCACTGCCAGTTATACCATTTTTTTTAACTTTATGGCTGCTTTAAGCGATTTAATTAAGTCATATGTTACAGGTATCGCCATTCAACTATTAAATTGTGCTTTAGACAAAAATAGATTAACAATTTAAGGAAACAAGGAGATGATTCATTTCATAACATAGAATTATTGAAGTTGCTTGAATTACAGCAAGATCGTTCGCCTTTTATCAATTTCTTCATGTTATTCTCCTAGCCAGGAATTTTGGTTTCTTGAATGAATGTTTATATTTTAAATGGTTATGTCGTTTTGTTACTTAATTGTTGCGCTAATATTGATTTTCAGTCCATAGAGCAACGTTTTATGAGTAAGACAAGCTGGAAATTTTTTTGCAAAGGTTTACCATTTTTGGCAATTGGTGGTTCAACTTTATTACTTGCATATAAAATACAACAAATCAAATTCGAATTCGGACCATCCGCCTGTACACTTGCTGACGCTGAGGAAATTGTACGTTAAATTATTGGAAACTAAAAATTAGAATAAGAAATTTCAAAGGACTGGCAGAATTACAAAATTTTACGTTTTCACGAAGAGTTTTTTTTGCTTTTCTGTGATTATACTATTTGTGAACGTGATTTATAGTCTTCACTTACAAAAGCATTTGTTAGATAGCTCACATATAAACTGCAGAACCAAATAAAGTTCAATTACTAAATATTTCTACAAAATAGTACGTACCATCTCTTGAGCGGTGTTCTAAACGGGAATTTAATCTCAGATTGTGATTTTGTTTTCTGTGTTCAAGTTTTGTTTCTACCCATAATAGCAAAATCTTTAGACGGAATTGATCTGACTTTCAAATTTCTGCGTTCCATGCTATTACTGCACAGATATCATCTCAAAAGAGAATGTTTCCCTAGTGGTATTAATGTTACGCATCTGCAAATGAATCGTTTTGTTTAATTTACATAAGAAATAGGTATATCTATTATATGGGTAGCAGACTATTCCTTGTAATCTTCAAATCGTGGGCTTAATCGTGGGCTACCAAAAATAATTTTTTAGAGTCAATTTCTGAATAACAAAGGAATTGGCAGCCAGCAGAAAAGTATAGAAGCGGTTTATCAGGTGGTTATCCTTTTTAAACTATTTATCACACTATCAGACGATTGTTCAGCAATATGCTTTTCTATGCTTAGGAACTAATCAAGGAAGACGGCGACGACTGGGAAAATATTCGAGGACCACGTGATTCAGAGGACAATAAACAATTTCTGCAGTTGAAGTAAGTGTTTCTGGACAGTTAGGCATTATTTTTCATATTGATTTCTGGATCTATATCGTTCATTTTTTACATGTATTAAAATATAATTGCAGAAAACGTCGGCAAGAAGAGAGAGAAATAGTCAAAAAGAAATTAAAGGAAACAGGAAAAGCCGCTGTTTAGATGTCAGACGAGCTGCCAGACGAGGACTTCCAGAGGTCAATTTTTACTTTTGAAAAATTAATAAGTTGGTCCGATTTTTTAAGTGATCAACATTAAATTCATGAGAGATATGCAATAATTGAGGGAACATATTAGTTTTTCCTCATTCATTATTAAATATTATTCATAGAATGCATCTCAAGCATTTCTATAAGTTTTGATTTCGTAGCAGTGCCTTTTACCTATATTGAAAGTATTCCCATGCAAACAGTTTATTTCCAAATAACACAGTCCTCAAAATGTGATTTTGAAATCGTAATCATTAACATAATTCAGAATAGAATGCTGCATTTTTATCATAGAATGCAAACTATTAGTGCTGTAATTATTGAAATTTCTTGTAGGAAGAGCGAGATAGAAAATTTGCAATGATTGTTAAATGTGATTTCATCCACATTTGTTTGTGGTTGAGTCTGTGTTCCATGAAATAACTATTTTTGCAGCATACCAACAACTGATCCCAGGGTAGGCTCGTCTGGTGACTTCAGTGAGGCGCCTCCACCTCCGCCTGGCTTTCCAAATACAAGTAGGGAAGCTGTTCGAGGTAGTGAGCGAACTCCTGTAATTTCATCTCCTGCAGATTCTGACTTCCCACGCGCCACCACAAACGGTACATCTTTTTC
The DNA here is from genome assembly GCA_916381525.1 of Cercopithifilaria johnstoni. Taxonomy (NCBI): domain Eukaryota; kingdom Metazoa; phylum Nematoda; class Chromadorea; order Rhabditida; family Onchocercidae; genus Cercopithifilaria; species Cercopithifilaria johnstoni. Next base: position 68,496 of record CAKAEH010001403.1, read on the forward strand.
CCAAAGTTTTGTAATTCTAAAAAATATTTGTATCAAGATATATGGATGTGGCCTGAAGTTGATGCGAAATTTTTTCGATAAGGTTTTTTTTCAGAAAGAGTAAACATTCAAATCATTGCCGATCCTACCATTGATCATCAAACAAGTTTCCCACCGTCTTCTGCACCAGCAAATCAGAATCAATTAACACAGCCTGTATTAGATCCAGCAAGCTCTTCCATATCTTCTGTGGAAACTGCTGTGCCTGCTCAACCCTTTTACGTTCCTGCGGTTCCAGATTTTAATCAGGAAACTCTGTATACGACGGCTGAATCTTCTCAATCAGGTAAATGCAGTAAAATCGATTTTCTTATGATATAAGTATTGCCAATTTAACATAACATGCATAACACATCACTTTACGATATATCTTCTCAGTGTCTCCTTCAAATTTTTGAAATAATCTTTTAATCCAAAAAACATCAGTTTTGTGCTTAATGACGACCAATTTTGCGAAAGTTTATCTGGGGTGATCGGGTAAGGAATCGTCAAGAAGCATTGTAGAGCATTCATAGTTTAACTTGCATTGCCCTAGTAAAGAATCACTGTCTAGGTTCGGTTTTTGGTATACATTTCATCAAATTAAATTTTATTTAATTTATGTACTATTTGATTCAGTCTTACTATTTACTATTTGATTTCATTACTATTTATAGTAGGTTGATGGTATATCTTGAAATATTGTTTTAGTGACGTCAAACTTATTAGATCCTGATATTTCATTGGCGCAGGCCCTAGTGGCTGGTATCAGTTGTTCGCATCCTGCCGATCCGGAAAATAAGGAAGATCTTGTGGATCCTGCTCTGCTAGCTGAAATACTGCAGTTGGGATTTGAAGAAGCAATTGCTGTCTTAGCTATATCAAAAACGAAAGGTATAGTTTTTTGTTTTTTGCTTTATGAAAATTATCAGTTTCGCTTTCTAATGGCAAAAGGCGAGTGTAATGCGGATATGTGGATTCTCAGATATATGCTTTGTTTGCACAAGATGTGCCGTTTTGTAAGTGATATTTCTTTCGGTCAGTATTATTTAAATTATATTTAAGTTCTTTAAATTCTACATAAATCATATTTTTAGAAGTTGGTGGAGCTGAAGCAGCAATAAACTGGATCTTAGAGCACAGCAACGAAAGTGATTTTGAATCGGACGAAGAACAGAATTCAATGGGCGGTTTGTTTCCATATTTATAAATTCTTGAGCTTTTTCTGTTATAAAATGGTAAATCGACAGTAATCTGAACAGAGATATAAAATTTTGTTTCAACTGATACATAATTAGTTAATATAGTGGATGATCATGAAGGCTTCTTCCATCCGTTTCGCCTGAAAAATGTTTAGAATATTACAGGAATTCATTCTACAAGTGTTATAAATAGGCAGCATAAAATGGTTTTCGTTGTTAATATGAGCCTTAAAATGGGAGCAGGAAAGTTGGCTGCTCAAGTTGGTCATGCAACACTCGGTGTTTATCGGCTTGCACAAAGAAGTGAAGATGTTAGTGGTGATTTTTGAAAAAACTTCTTTAAATTGTCCATTATACTTTTTTAGATTTCATTACGTCCATGGAAATTTAAATTATGTACTTCAGGGGCAACAAGCATTAGATGCTTGGAGAATATCAGGAGAAATGAAAGTGGTTGTTAAAGGTCATAACACGGAAATGCTTCTCGATTTTTTCAAACAAGCTAAGGACTTGGTAACTTTAAACTCTTTACTACCCAAAATTTGTTGAGAAATTGGGAGCACATGAGAAAATACTGAAACATTTCATTTTTTTTAGTTTTAATTTTAAACCTTCCAACTTGTTACATATATGAAAGCATGCTTCAGCATTGAATGCCGCTAATTTTTGCGCATGAAAGTTGCAGTTTTTTCAAAACACCAATTTATACATGATAATTTACGTTGAATAACACAATAATAGTCCATTCTGATGGTCCAACTGAAAATATCTAGTGCTTCGGAATGAAATTTGAGCTGTATTGACTTTATCTACTGTTTATTTTGTATGACTTTTTAAGCAGATATATTTGCTTCCCATTTATCTCTTTTAATTTGTCACAAATTCAATATTATCATATTTTCAGGGTTTGTTTGCTTATATTGTGTCCGATGCTGGTCGTACACAAATTCCCGCTGGCTCACGGACTATTCTTGGTATCTTTGGTCCAACTCATTTAGTTGATTTGGTTACTGGCGAACTGAAACTTTTATGACTTCATTTATTATAATGCAGATTGCATAATTTGTTGCTTGTTTATTATGTGAACATTTAAAATATTCTCAATTTTGTATCGACTTTACGAATGAAATTCTACAAGCCTTTCTCTGACTTTTTTGTGTGCATTATTCTGTTTAGCTCTTTTATTTTTATGGATCGCCATTTAAATCTCACTTAAAAATCTGCTTTTTTCGTTAGCGACTTTTAGCGTAAAAGCATAGAAAGCTGTGTTTCGGAATTTGGTATTACATAACGAAAATTGAAAATGAATCCCAAATAAGATAGCGGAGGTTGTATCAGTTATTCATAATTATAGGATTTTATTTGAAATGTCTTAATTCCAGCCTAAAGAGGCAGCTTAAAATTCGATTTCGATAGTATTTTTAATATTGTTGGGTTGATTATTTCAAAATATTAGGTGATAAGGAATCTTGTTTTCTCTAAAAAGATTTATGGTTCAAAAATTTTGAAGTACAACTCTTACATTCTATGCGTGCTAAACATGTTTTATATGTATTTGCGAACTAATTGCTGAGTCACGGTTGATTTGTATAGTTTCCGCCTTTTTTCTGATGGCTTCTTTATCACAAAATTGCGGTATACTGACGTGCACTACAGCATATACGGGATATGGATACTTAACATAGCATTTCACATCAGTTGAGCTCCGACCAAAGCGATCCGAGACAAAGGGATTTTTGATTTTAAAACTGGTTGTTTCTTCGTTTATTGGCTTTTGCTGTTGTATGACTACAGCATATACGGGATATAACTTATTTCTGCGTATGCTGTTTCATTTCGAAGTTTGGGTATGTTAGGAATGTTGCTCCCCTTTAAATTTAGAAATGTATGTTAAAAGTTATCGACTCCGTATGAAAGGTTCAATGCTTCGAAACTGGTTTCCCAACGTATGTTACAATAACCCGTAATGACATTTGCAGTGGAAATAATGTATTCAATTTTGGATAATGGAACAGGAATTCGGATATTCAGGATTGTTTGGATTTGGGAAGAATTCATATGGTACACCAGTATTAGGCTCGCACTCGCAAGTGTGTTACTCATTGTTTTAATACCACAAATCTATATTGAAATGAACGGAAAATACTTGGATGTGTCGTAATGTACGATGCAATAAATCCTGAATAACAGCCTACTGCGATGAAAATGGAACATGAGGTTAGAACTTGTTAGAAAGTAGCCTCAAATTTGTGACTTTTTGTTGTATTTATCTCGCCAAAAAGTAACTAATTCTCATTACAACATATAACGTACGATATTGTGGTACGATCAGAACAACTTTACAAGACATCGGATTCATGGCAGCTTAGTGATAAGTTTCTTCAGAAAACGAAAGTAATATGAATTATTTGCATCAAATAAATATAAAAATGGGAACCTTCGTAAACTTTTCATTTGCACATACTTCATCTGCGAATTTGCTGTGCTTGCTTCAATTTCTGTATTAACAGTTTTGTTATCATATGAAACTGTTGCAAACCTCGAAAATCATTTGCTGATGAAGTCAAAATGCTTCTATATAATAAAGTCATCCAAACATATCTTGTGGATACAGTGTTCAGAGGATAAAAACCCTTTAAACAACTATCGGGTCCTGTTATATGAATATTATCAAGATTGAAGAAGGCACTAACAACACAAATCTTTACTGAAAATCCCGGTGTAATAATGATTCAATAAAATAAGAAAGATACTGACTCAATTTATGAAAGCAATAATGTACAGAAACCTGTGGCAGTGATTGCTGATTGGTAGATGAAAAAATGAATTGATGTAAGCAGATTTAGAAAATGGTGCAAAAGTTTGAGAGACAAAAAATAGTGCGTCATCTGAGTAAATAGTTCACAGCAGCGTTTTCTTCAACAATTTCTAGGAGCATTTTAAAAGTTCTAAAAAGAAAAATGAACTGGTTCGTGGTGCTTGTTGTACGCAAGAATATCGTTTTAAGAAAAAAAGGAAACGCATTAGGCAATATCTACGTTGTGCATGCACCATAATTGTACTACAAATCGTAAAGTGCAAAAGAAAAATAGTAGGCGCATAAGTGCACTTCTTCGTCTAAAATTCAAAAGAAGCAATAAAGAACTGCTAGCCAAACCTTTGTATTCGAAGAGAGACTTTGATGAATCTATCAATTTTATAACAATCGTTCAATATTCAGTTTAAAACTAATGCTCATCAAAATAAATTTCACAGAAATATGGAAAAAAGCACCAAAAAAAAGTAATTATGAAAGAGTTTGGCTAACCAATGAGATATTACTAGAGCATATATCAATATCGTTACGGGAGAAGATGAAACTGTGCAAAAATTTAAGAAAATTTAAAATATGAACTTATTCTGGAAATACCAATTGAATGGCCGGCCACCCCACCTAGGTCCCGGATTTGTGTTGAACCAGAAATTTATTACTACAAAGTTCATTGAAAAGAACTTTACGGAATATTTTTCTGGAACTTTACGCTGTTGCCTAGAAGAATTTTAAAGAACATGCTAAAAATTATCATCAAAACCAAACTGCTCCATGATACTCCAATAATCTTTCTAAAATAACTCTCCAGATTCTCCGGACAGCAACGCACCTCTCCAGGACCACTTTACGTGAACCCGTTTACACTGGTAGATGAACGGCCATTCAATTTCTGTTTAAATTTATAAAATTGAAATATTAAAAAAAAAAGAAATTATAAAATGGAGAATAGAATGGAGTAAATGAGTGTAATCAGTTAATTTGAAACAAGAATACGAAAAAATGGAAATACATCGGCTGGAAGTAAAAGTATCTTTAAAAACATGGAGCTGAAAGACATATACATTGAAAGACAACCAAAAGGAACATATCTAAGAACTTGCATATTTCAACTTTCTTTCCTAATCTCAGTCGATGAAATAAAAATTAGAGAAATCAAATAATTGTGGGTATTAGTTTAAAATATTAGCAAAAACGAACAAAATTAAAATATATATTGTCCATTTGAATACTAGAAATATACTCAGCACCTACTTCTCCAGTGGTAAACGAAATGAAGGGAAAAAAATGATCGCCCATGCTCTGCAGGAAAAGTAAGGATCAATAAAAATCGCTTCAAAAAGGTGTTTCAAAATTAAAAATACATTCAACACTTATTTCTAAGTTGCTTTAATATCATAAAACAGAAATTTGGATATTTTCACTAGTAAAGAAATTATGCATAGGAACTATACTTCTACTTTATTCATACTTAACTCTTCCTGCAAAACTGCATTTATAAAAACAAACAATAAAAAATCATCATATATCTGAGGAATACTGCTATGGCTATGCCGGGAACATCACGTGCCTAAACGGATATCCCACTACCACCGTCCTTAACAATTCAGCAAAACCAGGAGACCTACTGGATTACAAAGAGGATAATATCTTTATGGTGAATATATTAAATTTGTATCGGATGAAAAACAAATCGTTTCTGCTAAGTAACAACCTAGCATTGCCGCAAAGTTCAACTATGTGTGTGTGCCGACATCCACTTTTGTGCCAATTATCCATATTGATATCAACATCCCTGTTTCTCAGTCTCGATGATTAGCAGGACCTAGAGGCACAAGATTACCACAAAGTTTAGGAAGGAACCTGAAATCAAATCTTTAGTACAGCATTTCTTTGACCACATAGAAACATAAAAGTTACTTCAAAGTGCTAAAAATGCAACTAGTTCGAAAAAATGATGTTCCTTTAATTTCATCTATTTATCTAGCCAAGAAGAAATCCAACTTTTTCGTAGATGATTCAAATTTTTCGAAGACTTGAGAAAAGAAATTTTCTAAAACTACCACTGAAAGAATGCTAAGATGTATTAGAATGTGAATTAGAATGTATCACATGAAATTAAGAAAATTATATCACTGATTCTAATAATAATTTACAGTTATTTACTTTAGAATTGAGAACATCTATTGACAACTACGAACGTTAGCGATCGCAGTCAGTAAAAATGAATTATTAACAAGCAGCAAAATCAATTACCTATTAAGAAGTAATTAAAAAATCTTAATCCTTTCAAATCTTTTCAAAATTTTCAAATTTTCCGAAAAATTTCGTAGTTCTCTGGAAAGTGAAATAAAGTAACCTTTTGAAGCAGCCACCGGTGCCATCTGGAAAACTTCAGTTACCCGATCTCTACTTGTTTTATATGTCATATTGCTGCTGTTGATAGGCCTGGACACCCCAATAGTCTCCTGCCTTGGATCCCCTGAAAAAGTATTAAATCAATGTAAACTTAAAAAGTTACATTTCAAGCTGGTATCACTATACATTCTTTTTTTTTAGCGAAAAATGAATAGCAAAGCAAACACTGAAAATCTATTTGGACGACTAATAATAGGATATTCAGAACTAAAATTTACTCAATGCAAGAATACTTTCATATGCAAAGTATGTCAGTGTGATTTTATAGCACTTGATTTTGAATTTAAAAAAAAACCAAGGTAACAAACAAATAGCGTTAATAATATCAATCTGCTTTATATCACTGAATGGGAATGATACTTTAATAATTTAATAATGATGAATAAATGAAAATAACAGAACAATAAGGATAATTGATTAGTTGAATAAATAATAGTATTTGCAATTTGCAAGAAGTTTGGAAAAAGTGCAAAAATATTGATAAAACTAATGAAATAAGTACACAGCGAATAAAACATTTATAAATTGTTTTGTTATAAATTTCATGAAGTGCTGTTTGGTTTGTTTGAAAATTGCAAAATGAATTTAAAAAGTGGGAAATAACTTCCCACTATCCTCGTAAAATATTGTGTAAAAAATCGCAATTATGTAATTTTACAACAACATTCCATTGAACATTTGAAAGAATTTGAGGAAGTATGAACTAGTTCCAGTTTCAAATTTCATTTCTAATAATATCTACTGAATGATTCATCTCAATAAAAAATCGATATTGTTAACGATAATTATAATAAAATTGAGGCATTCAATTTAAATAATAAAATCAATGACTAATTAAGTCATTTGTCTACTTTAGATTAATATCCCAAATAACTCAGCCTTTATGTACAATTTGGAAGTCATTCTCTGAAGGCAATAATAATCTTTTAAAGCAAGGAAAGTTAAGAAATTTGCTGTTAGACGGTAATGAAGATGACAGGTGAGAGGATAGTACAACATATTCCAATAGATATGTTAATATTAAAAAAATCGAGAGTGATGGAGACACATTTCTTACTCTCAGTACATTACAAATTTCGAATTTTGGCTCTCAAAGACGGCAGAATGACCGCGGGTATAACAAGAAGAAATACCGAAAGATTTGAGATAAGTACAACAAACTGTAAGCTTTCCGGTTAAAACTTACCTGAAGTATCGTTTTCAACGTGTCTTTGGTAACTAATATGTTAGGCTTGTCGGCAAGGACATTTAAGAACTTCTCCTTTATCAAGGCCAATGACCACAACTCTACAACTATATAGCCCTTTGACCATAGCTATTTTGGTGGATCAACGCTATACAATGACTCGGATAAAGCAAAAGTTCCATGGATAATGGGAGTGAGAGGAGGAGGACTAAATTTCAGTTTAAATTGGTTAGACTCAATTAAACATTAGTAACTACACAGGGAATAAAACAAACTTGTGGAATACTCAGATTATGCAAATTATTCGTACTAGAAATGAATGAATGAAGCGGTGAATGTATGTATATCAGCGAGCGAGTGAGAGTGAATGGGGCGGAGGAGAAGAGGAGGAAGAAGAAATGCTTGCGGTGACGACGATAACACCGACCAGACTATGCCGTCATCCAATTGTGTCTACCTACCCCCTCCCACAACACTATATCCTATACCTCTTCATCCTCCTCCCCATTCTTCAATGAGTACTACCATTACGTGCCATGCTGGCGGTGCAGACGACCACGACGACAACAACAATAACAACAACAACAACGGTAAATGAGTAGTGAGTGGGCGGGCACTATTCACAGAGTTATCGTGAATTCCGGATGAAATTCTATGTGAATGCAATACAAACAGACAGATGGCAGGGACCATCTCGAGACTTTGTAAACAACGAGCAAATGATTGTCTTCCATCCTTTCACTCTGTCTCTCTCCCTCAGAGTGGTCTTTGCATCGTTTGGTAGTGTTTGTTACAACTCCAGATTTACCGGAATAAAGATGTTCCGTTGCACGCTGCATAATGAATATTATTCGAGGGGTCATCTCAATCACCCGTATTATATGGCATGAGTGCTTATTTAAAAAATAACAAGGAATTATGTATCTAGTCCAGTTAATTGAGTGTTATTATTGAGATGGATGAAGTCCTTGACCTTTATGTAGGTTACCTGTGATGCAAGCACACAGGTAATGTGGTAAGCTCATGGAGGAAGCTTTTGCTAGGCGGAATGATGATATTTCAAATGTTCAATAAGATAAACAGATGATGACATATATGTTGGAAAAATTCATCCCTTTTCAGCATAAATCGGGTCATTATAGCGGTCTTATTAATTATTATTAAAGTACCCTAGCAGAAGTCTTATATAGCAGAAACTGTTGTGGTCAAAGCTTTTATTATTGACTCTGCATTTCTTTTCCCATTTCCAGACATGATAGTCCATTGACGGGAAAGCTTGGAATAACCGTTCCCTCCCACCAACTAATCACCATTTCACCTTTCATCGATTGCAGAAAATACTAATAGTTTAGAGCTAAAAGAGAGAGCGAGAGAGAATGTTACTGTACAATTAATGAAATAAGCAAAGTGCAAAATGACCGTGAGCATCACAGAAGCGGGGTGAGTATCGCGTGGTAACCAGTGCCAGTTATCGTTCTCATTCCCGATGGTGGCCCCTTCTCGTTCGCATCTCTCTCTCTTCTTTTTTCGCCCTCTTCTGGATCATTCTGTGACCTCGAGCAATTCTATGCACACCTGCAGTTCTCTCTATACGCTTAACCTCTAACCTCTGCAATTGTAAATGATGTTAACAAGAGTGAGGGTCATGTCAGGAGAGGTGTTTTCTTTGCCTCAAATTCGTTAACATAAATATAAGCAGCAGAAGAGTGGGAAAGTTTTGAATTTATTTTAAAAAACTCCTACACCCTTATTTAGGGGTTTCTTAACACTAAAACTCCTGCGTCTTTATGTTCCTTGTAATATCCTACAAATTTTGACCTTTCCATCTTCCTTCTCTCAGTCTGTTGCCTCTGACCAATATAAAAATAAAATCGATTCAAATATCATACCACTTAGAAAAAATAGTGAAATAAGTAGCAATCAAGAGAATAACGGTGATAAAAATGGATGGACATCGATGAAATAATTTAGGTAAGTTGAAGTTAAACGATGTAGGAAGATGATGGTATATCCTCTTTGGATGGAACAGTGTTGGCGGTGATGGCATATATCCTACACTATTTTGAATATTAATTCAAAATACACTAATTACTAAATTCATCATAGAGAACATAGTAAATGGTGATACCCTGTATCTCACTCTTCCTTAGCATAAATTTGGATTTGAAGTTGTAGTTCAAATAACTTTAAATTTCAAACTAACTACTGCAACTGCTCTTTAATGGAATGCAAAAGCAGAAACATTCTCTCGAATGGAATGATTATGATTTAAAAATGGATGAAATTAATTGCTTAAATATCGAAGATTGTCATGTATACTGAATTAACTATTATTCATGTAATACTTGCTGTTCAACAATAATGTAAATCAATATGTATAACTAAATAATGAAAAGTTTAGCTTTAATTTATTTAAATCGAAGACTGAAAAAAGTCAATAAAGGAATTCCATTTCTCTCCTCAACATTTAAGCATTAACAAACCAATGATTACATTTGCAAAAAAATATTTCAAATCTTAAGTTTTTGGCATTCTAAATTGCTACGTCATTCTGCAATTTATTCGCATAAACTCATTATTTAGTTTAGAAAAATGTATAATAATATATTCTGTCATTATAATTTCATCAAATAACATTGTTTAGTATTTTTCATGAAATATTTGTTGGATAGAGTACATATCAAATTATTAATAATTCCTATCGAAAATTTTCATTCTTTCGTATTCATTCATTTTTTTTTATTTTGAAAATATAAGAGAATGGATATTAAAATATTGACAGCTATGTTGACGACATTCGATTATTTACTTACAATCATTGCCATTTAATACTTCAAAATTTTGAAAAGTAGAATATTTTATTGGGAAAATAAAATAAAAACATATAAATAATTGTTTTAAAGCTTTTCTAAAATTATTTTTCAAAATTTTAATTTGAGCAAAATTTTCTGCAAGAAATGAATGAAATGAAGATTTTAAAAAAAGGTTAAGAAAGGAAAAAAACAAATGGATTAAGGATAATTTATGCTTTTTCATTGGCAGATGTTGGTACAAAGCTGCTTCACATTAATTAATTAATTATCCTTGCTAACCCTTAGCTTCGATCATTGAAACAGCATTGCCCAGCTACATCCAGCTACTGATTAACAATTATTTCTCACTTGGCCCACTCTTCAATGATATGCTCCCTCAAATGCTTCTCCTCATATTACTATTCGCTTCCGTTAGTCAAATCTCATGCGAAAAAAATTTACTGAAACCATTTCGTGCTACCGATCGAAAAATTATTCCAAGTGCCAATCAAGGTCCTTACTATGCGCAACCAGAACAGATTGCTCTTACCTATGGAGGTACACCTTTTATTGACTTTATCAATTTTATAAGCCAATATTTGTTTGCTTATAGGAAGACAATGTATAATATGATATTTGACAGTAAAAACTAATTATCACCGGGTCTCTTCCAATTATTTTTTCGAAATTGCTGGATTATCCGAAAAATGTGATGAAGGAAATATCAGATTGAAATGAAACTGATTAATCATCACTTTAAAAAAAATGGTGACTACAGCATGTCAAAAGCATAAGAAATCATTATGGTTTTAGAAGTAAATTAATTAATTTGTAATTTGTTTTGATCTTACACTAATTAAAAAAGAATAATTTTAGTTGGATTTTTTGTTTTTAGTCATTTTATATGATTTTAGCAAATTATCAGAGAAATTGTTGACTTTTTCATGAATCATATAGAAATCGTAGCAACAAGCATTCCTTTCAAGAAAGTTCAATGATTTCTCAATCAAACTTTCCTACATTTTGTAAGAGTTATCGAACTACTTTTCCTCTTCAAATCATAAATATTTTTTGTCTATAAAACAAATAATTTTCACATACGATAGAATTCGAAATAAATTAAAGGTAAAAATAATCTAATCAGTTAAATATTGATAAATAAAATGGAATAAAATCTAATTTAAGGATGATTATTATTAGTGCATGATATAATCCATCAGAACTACAATTCACAATCAATATTTTTAGTTTTTTACAATAATGCACAAAAAGAATTAGAGCAATGGAGTGGTAATAAATTGAAATAGAAAATCTTCCTATAAATATCTGTCAATTCTATGAGTATACAAAAGAAAATGATCTGTTAAAGAAGATATGATAAAAACTGATAAAATAATAATAAAAGTTTATCAAGCTTTTTATGTTGTTGTGATATAATTTTAACATTTTGGGTTTGGCATTTAAAAATTTTTTTCTTTCTCTTTTTGAAGTTTGATTTAATTTATACTTTTTTCCTTATCTTTTATTTTTTTGAAATTTGCATATAAGCAAGCATAAATCAAAAAAAATAATAATCAACTGACCAACGTGTAAAATAGCATCAATAAGTGATCGCTGTGCTTGTTGTCGTATACCTGTTGTTGCATTTAATTCATACTTTTTAGGTAATGTTTCATCCATGTGGATAACTTGGCTCACTTATAACGATACATTTTCATCAATTGTGGAATACGGTATCGATGATTTACGGTGGTCTGCTAAAGGCAATTCAGTAGTATTCATTGATGGTGGCAAGCAAAGAAGTAAACGATACATACATCGAACTCTACTCGTCGATCTAATACCAGGAACTGTTTACCGTATGTTTAAGATCAAATTAAAGCAAATTCACGATATATTACATGTATTTTTTTGATACCCTGATGAATCACGAACCACTTAGCCAGAGAAAGCATCTCTAAACGAAACGGAGAAATTCTGTCAGGTAAAGATTAAAAGCATCAAATTAAAAATGTCGTAAACTATGTAAAACATGGCTATACTTTGACTCTTTCCAGTGTTTTCAGAAAAAAACTTTCAGAGTATCATGTTGGATCGGAATACGGTTGGAGTTCACTTTATCGATTCAAAGCGATGCAGCAATTAATAAATCATGAATATATCTATGCAATTTATGGAGATCTTGGTGTTGTAAACGCTCGATCGCTTGGAAAAATACAACAACAAGCACAGCGATCACTTATTGATGCAGTTTTACACGTTGGTCAGCTACTTTTTTTGATTTATGCTTGCTTATATATAAATTTCATTACTATTTGATAAGTGGAAGTCCTAAAACTTTTTCGTCTGTTTCAATTATAAATATGTTAATGAGTAAATCAGTAATAAATTAACAAATAATAAATAATAATTTAAGCTTTCTCTTATAAATAATAACTTAAACTTTCTTTCTTTTTAAACATATAGTCATACTTTTCATGATGTTACAATTTCATACATTATTATTTAGGTGATATGGCATACAACTTGGATACTGCAAGTTTCATCTTCCTTCTTACAACGCAAAAGTGTTTTCGACTATTTCACAAATAAGGATTAAAAATTTTTAAAACACAGAATGTACGTAATTGAAAAGTGTAGCAATGACTAAAATTGTCTTTATGGAAAATGATGCTTGTCAGGATGAAGGGCAGTTTGGTGATCAATTTGGTAGACAGATTGAACCGATAGCAGCTTATGTACCGTACATGGTGGTTGTCGGTAATCATGAGCAGGCTTATAATTTCTCCCATTATGTCAACCGATATACAATGCCAAACAGTGAACACAACTTTTTTTATAGGTAATGGAATTTTTCATTTTATATATCATTACAATATCAGTGGAGTGATAATCTATAGTAGCAATTCTGATAACAATAACATTAAAAAAAGGAATTTCTTCGTTTTGATTTATTTGTGAATTTTTTCCTTTTACTTTATTAATTCATAGACGTTGATTTAATAACCAGCTAATTTTAAATTATTCTCGGATTGAGAGTTGCTTATGTAATGATTAAAAAAAATGATTGAATAATGTAATTGAATATCGCAGCAAAATAATGTTTGCATTTATTTATTTCACTTAATTCAATCGTTTGCGCGTAGTTAAATAAATTAATTTAATTGTTAAAATACAGAGATTTTTCCAATGTCTCAAATATAAATATTAATAGAGTTGACCTTTTGTAAGCTTTTTCTTGTACTTTTTCAGTTTTGACCTTGGTGCTGCCCATTTTATAGCTATATCAACTGAATTTTATTATTTCACTGAATATGGCACCGTACAAATAGCAAATCAATGGAAATGGCTTATTGACGATTTAAAGGTGAGTTTTATCAACCAGGATTAAGTTATCAACAATTTTGAGTTGAAGTTAGAGCGCAGATGCTATAAAAAAATGCTATGAAAAACATGTTTTATGGAAGTTTGAAGTTATCACTTGTTCCGGATTTTAAGCGTGCATCCGCAAACCGTGACAAATATCCATGGATTATAACAATGGGGCATCGACCAATGTATTGCTCGAATTACGACTCCGATGATTGTACCAAATACGAATCACGAGTGAGCCATTTTATTTCTAGTTGTTTATGGAAGCGATAATGACTCTAAGAGAAGCAATATCAATTTGAAAGCAAGTAATTAATGACAGATATTAATATTAATTAAAAAAAAACTACTTAATGAATTTATGTCTTTTCCAACTTTATCGGCAATTGCAGAAGTTCCCAGAAAGTTTCCAGCTACTTAATTAAAATATTTTTTTTTATTGCAAACGAAACTTTAGTTTAGGTTCGTTCGGGTATACCAGGAACACACCGTTACGGACTTGAAAAATTATTTTATACGTATGGAGTTGACTTAGAATTTTGGGCTCACGAACATTCCTATGAACGCATGTGGCCACTATATAATCGTACTGTAAGCAACGCAATGTTTTTTCTTCATTGTTTTCAGATTTTCTAAATATTTCAGTATAAATATTTTAAAAAAATGTGACGCAATGTGATGACTCATTGCTTCACACATTCATTTTTATTAATTCTTATATGAATTATACCTTTTTTATCACGTGGAATAATACAACTACCAACAAATCGAAATGAATGGTTTTTCGCCAAGTGAAGAAAAAAATTAATTAAGTGTTATTTGAATTATTTGAATTCAGGTTTATAATGGTACCAAAGAACCATATATTGATCCACCAGCACCGATACATATCATTTCAGGATCTGCTGTAAGCATATTTACACTTAAAAAACAACGCTTAAAGAGTTTCAAGTAACACCTACATTTTAGCAAAAAAAAGCTATGCTGATAAAATTTTTAAACTTCAAGACAATTGCATTTGAGCATTTGAACGATTATCCATTTTTATTGAACTGTAATAAACATTTTCTTTATATCAATTTAGCTAGTAAGATAGTATCAGTAATGTTAGATTTCAGGGATGTCAAGAATATACCGATCCATTTATATCTAAACCATCACCGTGGAGTGCATTTCGTTCGTCAAACTATGGTTTTGGTCGACTTCATATATTTAATGAAACTCATCTCTACTACGAACAAGTATCCGCATCAAAGGTTTCCAACTTTTTTTAATATCAATTTATTATTTAAGTATCATTTTCAACTACAATTGTCCATTTATATAATTGTCCATTATTCTGTCCATTATTGAAAATTGCTCTATGCCTCAGATTCCAAATTCTGAAAAGTTCCAGTAGTGAAATTTTTATCTGAACTTTTAAGAGAAACATGATTTCACTCATGGCTGCTGATTTGAAAACTATTTGCTGAAACATTACCAATATATATTTTAGAAGATCCCAAAAGTCAACCGTCTAAAAGTAATGAAAATGATATTAGGATATGAGCAAATGTATGTAAGTTGTACGGTAGTATCAGAAAAAAGTATTATTAATGAAGATAGTAACAACCGACAAATGACATGAAAATAATCGGAAAGGTATGTCAACAGGAGGTCACATTGATAACAAGAAGGAAGTGGAATTATTGCTTTTTAAGGCCCGTATTTTAAGACGAAGTCCTTTTCTGACGGCATAAAATTATTGCATGAATTCCACTTCCTTCCACCGCAATTAGTTGATTTTTGCTGAATAATAAAAGATTATTGCAGTAATTTCCTTAAATCTTCCCACTGTAAATGATTATATTATAAAATGACTATTGCAGGACGAAGCGGAAGATAGTTTCTGGTTGATCAAGCAGAGACACGGTCCCTACACCTCTGAGCATCGTAAAAAGCTGAAAAAATTTGGTACCTACGTCCCCTAAAGCACCGCAGTTATCCATTCATTAAATTATCCGAACATAAAATTTCAATTTCCATAATGAACGAATTATTTTATCATTTGCATGTTAATAGAATTTTTATGGAAGTAAATAATTTATTGAAAAATGAATAACTCATCAGATGCCGTATTTATAATTGAACTTAAAAAAATTTCCGTGGCAGAAAGTACTGAAATGAAGATGTGGAAGATTATCAATTTTTCCTCAAGTTTGCAATGATTTATTTTAATACATTCCCAAATAATGTTCCATTAGCATCTATTAATTGTTAATCAAAAATTCAAAAATAATTTAGTTATTTTTGATTCATTTTTGATAGTAAAAAAGAGTTTAAAACTTTCTAAGTCTTTTCACAGGATTTTTTCTGCACTAATATAGAAGCACTATTACAAAACATTCGGAAATGAATTGAAGCTTAATTTTCGTAACTTAGATCAAATTTAATTTGTGTCCAATATGATGAGATGACGATATGAAATTCGAAATTTATCGCTGTGTGAAATAATACTTACTGCGGAAGTACATATAAAACATCTATTGTAAATCAGACAGCTGTTTTCCTTAAAATATAAGACACTTTTATAATTAGGAAGGCACTCTATAAAAGAGCAATATAACATAGACAGAATGAAGTGAAGGAAATTGAATTTACAACTTTTGAATATATTTGAGGTCCAGAAAGAATTTCTTATGTACAACATCTCAAAAACAAAATTCAATATTGAAAAAGAAAAAAAACCTGAACCACTTATGTTCCCAAGAGCTAATTTTTGAAATTTTTTAAAAATTTCTTTAAAATTTTCAAACCTACAAGTATTTCTGATCGTTAAAGGCTTCAATGAAGCCAGACGTTAAGATTTAATCGATTCCAACAATAACAATATTTAAACACTTGACATACTATACGTCAAATGTTAAGAATTGAAATATGGCAATCTTCAAATAAGGATGGAAAACTATTAAGAAATAGTTATTAGGCATTTTTCATATTCTGTTTCCTAAACCATTCTGCAAGCATCTTCAGATTTCTGTCACGCCACAGCTGAAAATTATTGGATCAGTAAAAGGTGTAAGATTGAATTGATAATTATCCTGATACCTCATTTGTACTAATTTGAAATCAATGAACTTATAGAAATTTAGGCCCATAATTAATATAACTATGAAATGACCTTTGTGGTTCTGCTCTTCTCCAGTTGTTGCCCAAATACATCCAGCCTACTCGTATCTTTCTTGTACTTCTTCATAAAAGCTTCAAGCTGTAACAATATAACAATGCTCAAGTTTTCAAAAGTTTAAAAAAACTAAAAGCATTTAAATTCTCTTTCAGATGAAAAGATAAATTTTTGAGTGATAAGGACTTGAAAATAAAAAAAGTTATTCACAAACCTGTGAAATTTGCCTTTCATTTGATACTGACGTTGAGCTCAATATAATTTGTCGTAAGAAATTCTGTTGCTCTTTCATGCTGAAATCTTCCGATTTGAGTATAAATTATAATTTGACTTTTTTGTTGGAAAAACTTTAAATTCTGCTGAAAAATAACGATATAGCAATAATTATTTATCAATGATTAATATAAATAAAAAAAACTAATGTGTATTGAAAAAGTCGTAATTTTACTCTGAATAGAGTTGGGACCAGCTATCCTGGAAATAATCGAAAATGATCAAACGACCGACATCTCCAATACTAACATATCCAAATGTGGTCGGCGTATCTTGTAGTCGAATTGATGAATCATTCAAATTAGATGCTAATTTTAGAAATCTGTAAATGAATCATTTAATCTTCAAAGCTAAAGCAATTATAATCTTCAAGGCTAAAGGTGTCAAAAGTGAAGGATGACTTTCAATTTAGGTTTTCATCTTTTACAATCCGAGTTCAATCTTGTTCTAAAAAACTACAGAATATCTTTCTAACTTTATTATGAAACAACTTTTAAATCTTAAGAATTATAATAAAAAAAGAACTTCTTGAGAATGAATGAGTCACGTGAACAAGTGAGAGCTACAAGCAACCGTTCTCGTTCTACTTGAATTCGCTCACGTTTATAAAGTTGAAATACTTTGTTCCATATTTTCTCCGCACCTATTCGTATACCTTCACAATAGACCTGAGAACGAACTGGTACTGGAACTCTGTAAATAGGAACTTATCAGGGAATCTAATTTTCTTATTGAAATTTAAGTCAGTTAAATTTGTTCATTTGAAACTGAAATGTGATTTTAATAGTACTAATAGTTAAAAAATTGATTACTTCATTTCCATTTCTGCTAAGTGCTATCAAGGTAAAATAAGACTGTTGCACTATTGAACAGATACATTCGATCAGAATTTCATACTCTAATTCTTGCTTGAATGTTAATTACTGCTGAGGATTTTCATGAGGAGAACACAAAAGTGCAGAAAGATGGGATAAATAGAAGAGATAAAAAGAAGGGCTCATTAGTTTTAGTTCAACCTAAAATAGGGTCTAAAAATTAATTAAGAGTTTTTTCCTTTTAATGAAATAATTTGATGAGAATACAGTAAACAGACGTGCTGCATTCACTGCTTGGAACACTTTCATCTTGACATTGATTCAAAAAGTTTTTAAGAAACAGGCCATGTAGTTTTTCCGTACAATTTATATTGCGCAGATAATACATTTGACGAATGATCGCATAGTGCAGCTCACTAGAATGAATATTGAAATGTTATTTGAAAGTTAAATTTTTTACATAATTTTTATTAGATTAACCAATTAAAATTTCAGAACAATTTAGAAGATTAAAAATTAGATGGCTGAAAAAGTTATTTAAAAAAATACTTTTCAAAGAAAAGTTCGTCATTTAAATAGGATGTCTCCAAAATTTCCCAATCGATACGATTGTATAATGGACGAAGCAACGGCTCCAAATAATCCTTAATTAAATAATATTTAGCTTAAGTAAATATCTAAATAGTACTTAATGACTCATATACTTATAAAGTAATTTATAAATAATCTATCCAATTACGAATTCAATTATGAACTATAATAACAAATGGATATGACTAATCTCAGAAAACAGGAGAGATCTGGAAAAGTTCAAAGAGTAGTAGCATTTTCCTGAGATAATTAAATAGGCAGAATACTTACTCTAATATATTGAGTTTCAGGCTCATCACCGAAATTCTCCAGAATGATACTAATGCCATTTAAGGCCATTCTCCACGGAAGAAATTCCTCTTCCATTGGCAAATATTGCGTTAGATTTAATGGGATTTCATAAGAAATATAGTTAGCTTCCGCAAGAGCAAAAGCATCATCTATGATTCGAGCACGCGTACGCACATCAATTTTCTGAATTAGAAGTATATGATTTCTATAATACATGAAACTCTGATTACGGGATAGTAATCAGAATTTCATATTCGGAGATCTTTTAAAAGAGCTATAGTCGAAAAATGCTAACATTTTTAAGTTCAATTATCTCTTTTTTTAACTAACGTTATTGCATTTATATCACTGTTGTGAAATTATCTGTTATCCTCAATTAAAAGAAATGATCATACCAATAAATCATTGAAACTTGTCGGTGATACTGTCTTATTCTTTTCTGATCTATTACCTGATAAATCTCTAGCATCTTCCTAAGGTCGTAAAAATATTACCGTAGGGTCCTTCAGCAGCTGATCAGTTATTTTTTGCCATAATTCCAAATCATAGTTGACGCGGTAGAAACCTTTCGAACCAAAATTTAAAACTAGAAGGTCTTCTTTGCTCACATCCAAACTTTGTGCTAAATTTAACAAATTTCGAAAAAAGCAAAAGTTGACATGTAAATTTAAAAACTCCGACCTGTAAAAAAATAGCGTTCCTTGATTTTAGATATAAAAATTAAGTTCAAAATTCAATTCTATTTTTTGAACTATAAATTTCTAGTAAAATTTGTAATATCCAAAATCCATCGATCGAACACAATCATACATGATTAAGAACGGAAAAAACTGTAGGTGTTTTTAAAGCTCGGTAGAATATTTGCGCTTAAGGTTTCAAACAAACCGAGAAAATAGATGTTCTTGTATTTGCCTACTGAAATCAAGCAATCAAAACCAATGATAAATCACAGGTAGCTAAAAAAATTGGTTTGAAAAAAACCGATTTCTGAAAGACCGATAAAAGTCGGCAATCGGCGTTCACTTCCGTAAACATCAAGAATATATCGTATTAAGTGTAGTGATCTTGTAAAATTAACATTTAGGAAATTTCATCTAATTTGACAAAATTCTAATGAAATAGTTACATTCATGCAACCAAGTCATTGGCATTTCTTCTCCATTTAATGCATACCATATCGGTATATCATATTTATACCTGGAAAATACATTTAAAAAAACAGGAATCTAATTAAGAGACAGAAGAAATTAAAATATTTTTATATTCTATTTCTATCAAAAAAAATCTTCAATTTGCGTTTTTGAAATGACTAACCAAAACCTAGCATTGCGAAATTTCTCACGCTCAAGCGCATTTTCATCCCATTTGAAACGTTTTTGACGCAGCTCAATCTTATTTTCATCAATCCGATATATTTCAACCACTGGATAACCCATCTGATGAATAAAGGTGTTAACATAACCATCTACATCACTTAGCATTTATTTTATTTATTCTGAACTTAAATATTTGTTATTTCAATATTATTTATTCAATGTTGCTAAATGATGCAGATGAATCTAACAATTTAATCATTAACGAGGTTTAACATATTTTAATCATTTCAGGTATTTACATCCAAAAACAATGAATAATCAACTATTCTATGAAAGTAATTTAATTTGCATTATTTTTGTTAATTTGTGATAATCAAGAATACCTGCTGAGTCCATTTTGATGCAAAATCTCGTATGTCAAGTTTATCACCTTCCCATGATAACAGTGTTTCCGGAACCGCTCCATTGAGAGCATCCCATAAATCATCATGATCTGCATTACGATACTTGTGGCTCTCTAAGTAATCCTAAAAGTTTTTTGTGCAAATATATTTTCATATTTTGTTATTAAAAAAATTATACAAATAATCCATATTATAGTATAGAAATATCTGATTGAGGTTAATGGAGACTAAATTGTATAACTTGATAAATGGAAAATTTAGGAATTGTTTCAAAAATCAGGAATTTTTGATTTTATTTTCTGGAAAACTTTATATGTCAAGAAATGAATCATAAACTGAACTTGCATATTCTTGGCTCAAACACAAAGACAAGAAAGTGCTAATTTCATTAAAAATATTGCATCAATCAACTGACATGTAATCCTTTTTTGAAGTTTTCAGATCCCATTACATGCTGAATCATGAATATTATTGCGGAACCCTGAAATTAATTGTCTTATGATATTTCGCATGTATATTGAAGGATATTAATAGCAGTTTGAAAATTATAAATCTTCGGCGCAAAACATAACCTTGTCATATGTGATTGCATCGAATGCCTCACTCACATCTTCAGCTTTATCAATTGGGAATGATAAGGGATGAGAAGAAGCCTGTCCATCACGCCGATATGCTTGTATCACGGCATCTTGCAAGAAATAATCATTCTCAAATATGACAAATTTATTTAATAAAAATTTGAGAACTATCATTAACAGCTATAAATGTGTTTTCCAATATGTTTTACTTGAACTCTTGTTTTTAATAATCAGTTAATAGATGTAAGTGAATGATTTTTCGATTTTAATAAAATAAAAGAAAGTTTTTTTCATCAACAGAGGAGAATAATATGACAATGGAGTAATATCACTCTCAAAAAAAAACGTAGGATTTGCAAACCATGTGGAAATTGCCTTTACTGATTGCATCAGCGCCGAGATATTCCATAAAGGTTGCAAAGCCTTCGTTTAACCATAAATCATTCCACCATTTCATTGTCACCAAATTACCAAACCACTGTAAAAGGCAGAAGTAACAAAACAATATGTGACTCAAAATGTTAAAAAACAGAATTTACCAAATTCAATTAAATCCTGAAAAAGAGTAAGGCATTCAGGTGCTTTCCGGAAGTAAGGCATTCAAATACTTTCAGGATTTCATTCCTGAATTTATTTTTGT
Organism: Cercopithifilaria johnstoni; assembly: GCA_916381525.1. Taxonomy (NCBI): domain Eukaryota; kingdom Metazoa; phylum Nematoda; class Chromadorea; order Rhabditida; family Onchocercidae; genus Cercopithifilaria; species Cercopithifilaria johnstoni. The sequence goes on from CAKAEH010001403.1 coordinate 90,364, forward strand.
TATATAGCCTATTTTCATATTTCGCATTTCTGATTATCTAATTAATCAGCAACATTAAACCATTAGCTAATCAACTCATTCTTTTCATCCAACTTTTCATTAAAAACCACTAAATAATCAATTTAATTCATTAACTTCCCAGTTATCAATTTGATTCATTAGCTTTATTTTGCAAAACAAACCTGATGAGCCAATTCATGAGCGACAACCAGTGCAACACGAGCTTTCTGAGATGGCGTGTAGATTGTTTCATCATAAAGCAGAAACTTCTCGCGATAAGTTATTAAACCCCAATTTTCCATTGCCCCAGCAGCAAAATCTGGTAGAGCCATCATATCTGTAAAAATAACTTTTATATTAACTTCAATTAGGTAGGAACTACAACAGCCAGATAATACAGAAGAGAAAGAGAGAGGATTTCAGGACTTTCCTGCCTAACCTTATATATTTCGATTTTCATTCTTATTTTATTCAAAATAGGCTTAGTTAAAAAAACTGTAAAAATGTAAAAAATTAAATATGTCCTTCAAATTAGGCAGGAATTTTTGCTAATATTGCTTTATATATTTTTTTTAATACTTTATAAAGAAATGGATCACCTTGCTTTTTAAGTGGAAAAGAAATATTATAATAATCTTCGTAAAATTCCAAAGCTGAAATTCCTGCTTTAAGAGCATAAATTGTTTGATTTAGAGCTTCTTCGCGAGACCAAATTCGGAACTAAAAAAATATTAATCATTAATTATCAAATGTAAAATTCAAAACGAAGCACCAATCGTTGAAAAATACATTTTTCCGCAAAAGATCCTTCAATTCTGTTTCAAAATCGGACTAAAAGAATTTCGAATTTAAACGTAGAAGATCAAATATAAATATATAGCTGAAAAAAATTAATTCGGCACTTTTTGCTTAAAGGTAATTAATGACAGAGCTATTAATTTTACAAAGCATATGATATTATATCAATGATATATCACAGCGGACAAAATAATGCAGTAAATTACGATATTATATGTCACGTACCCTTGTTCCCATTCTCGTTGTTCCTTCAATGAAATTAAAATCAGTAACAGCTAGAGCTAGCAGATAGGATGACATAGGTGGTGATTCGATAAATGAAGTGACTACCCAATTCGGATCATTCCTTTAAAAAAATACATTTAACATGTTTTTGTTACTATAACAATAACAACAATGCAAATATTTGAAATATATTATATTCATAATTAGTTGAAAAGTCCGTGATCTTTGTAGCTGAAAAATTGAAAATATTTATCATAACAGATCTGTTCTAAGGTGTATAATTCGTTCAACCATTATGTAGCTGCAAAAGATAAAATCTTTACAGTAAACCGGAATGAAGTACAATCAGTTAACAACATTTCGAGCAAAAGTCATGTCCATTCTTTCGACTTATCTTACTTTCAAATAAATGTCCATTCAATAGATCTTTTTGTGTTACTTTTGTAAATAAACTTAGGACCTTAAATCTCAATTACAAATGTTTCAGTCTTAAATTCGTAAAAAGTAATGAGTTTTCTATTTGCTTGATTGCTTCATTCTATCCAAATAGCCTACGAATAGAAGAAGATTGTAATAGAAAGGTAATCCGGAGAAATCAATCGAAACAAAAGGAATATTTCGAATTATTTTTATTCGTAGATTTCCAATGGGTTTATATTTTGACGTAAAACGACATGAGAAAACTTTACGTTTTTGCAGCATTTTTGATTTCAATTCCATTGGATACAGCAGAAGTACCGCTCGGATGAATAACTTTGATTTTCCAAATTGCTTTAAATTCTGGTTCATCAAAACATGGTACCATACGGCGAGCATCTGTTGGTTCCATTTGTGTTACTGCCGCATACCTAAAGTTATGGGGAAAAGATTGATAACTTCATTATAAATTATTAGCAAATGCATTCAAATCAGGAAATTCAACCTCGTTATATCCTGATCATTCTGATATCGACTTAAATATAGACCAGCAAGTTTCATATGAATTGGACCTGAATAGGCTATCTGAAATTGTACGTTTGTATCAAAAAGACAACTGTTGTAGAACATAGCAAATTCATAATTCAAAGTTCTTGAATGACACCTGCAAATAGTACTCTTGACCCTTGTTTAATTTGCCATCCAGCAACAGTGTTACCGTTTCCAATGTTTCGTTCACAACAATTTCCTTCACCTGAATACAGTATGTTTTCAATAAAGATTTCAAATTGATGTTAATAATATATTTATAATTATCACCTAAATTTTGATCAGAAATATGATTGAATACAAAATTAAAAAAAGGAAACTTTTATTGAATTTAGAAAAAATTACTTCGAATATCAAACGTCTGAGAAAACGGGAAGTTAATAGCATTTATTCTAAGAATAACTGTAACTAAAAACCTTAACATTAGCAACAACTTTAGTACTCTTTGGTTGTTGCTCTGTAGTCCTGTTTTCCGTTTTCGGATCTTTTAAATTCATAATTGATGCAAACGTTGAATTTTCCATTTTATTCTCTGTTATTCCCATTGTACTTTTTTTTTCTTCCTCTTCAGTTGTTCTGATCTAAAACAATGTCAAAAAATTAAAGTCATTCCGATCCAAAATATCATCCCAAGAGAAAAAAATCAACAACTCGATCAATATCAAAGAAATTCAAAAATTCACTAATATCACAAAGCTCAGTCCATCGAACTTCAACATACCCTCTGCTAAAATTAAGGACTAAATATAAATCTCACACATGAAACTTAACCAAAAAATACCAACTCGGCATAAGATATAAAAAAAGTTCATTCCAAATTTTAGTCCTTCAAACTGTCAGTTTCTTCAAGTGAAGCATGGAAAATGGAATAAAATATGGAATAAAGCATGGAATAAAAAATTATTATGCTCCACTAAAAAGTATTAAACAAAACTGTTTAAGAAAGTACCATTGTGATGTTATATTCGTCTAAACTTGTATTTTCCGAATTTCGTCGCACTCTCGAAAACTAAAAATTTCTTTTGTTAAATATCTTTTGTTTATATGTTCCAGTTGAGCTATAATTATTTAAATATCAAAAATGAAAAGATAATTTTTTGTCGAAGAGAGTTAAAAATAAAATAACTAAATGAAATAATTCAATAATTGACAAAAAGAAGCGATTAAATTTTCGCCACAAAAGTGTTAAAGCTTTGTTAAGATTTTTGCAACAAGTAGAACTATGGTAAACTTCATCAAATGCAGCAAACCAAGATAAAGTAAGTGTGCGCTGAAGCAGAACTGCTTCTTGAATGTACTATTTTTGAAAATGACCAATTTTTGAAAGTAAAAAAAAATGAAGTTGAAATTTAGTGATAAATAATTGTAAAGTCCATATGACATATAAACAAGTGACCTGCTCGATTTGTATAACTTCATCCTGTAAAATCTTGATTTCCTCCGCGTTATCAGGATAATTCAACTTTAAAGAATTGAGGACAATTTTATCGGTTTCTTCATCAATCCAAAATTTGATAGTCAATGCAGCATCAAACGTCATATTCTTAGTTGATGGGATGTTCACATAACCAGGTAAATATGTTTTAATCGTCAAATTATACCTGCAAAATTATAAAATAATTAATGAGATACTCTCACTCATTCATTCACAAACAAAATCCTAGATATTTGCTAGAGCTTCTCCTGCATTTTTGTCTTTCCCTACAGTATTTCGCAAATGAATTTTGTAATAACGAATAATTTGAATTAAATAAAATATCTCTATGAAATTAAAACAACAATAAGTCAGGAAAAATGGCGCTCCCTTAATAAAAACTTCAGATTTTAAACTTTGTAGTCTGTCCGAAAGTTATCATCATTAGTAAGGCGCAATATGATTAAATGCTCTTTTTAGCAAACATAAAATTTTATTTGAAAAATACAAACCATATGGGTAGAATATCTTTTGGTAGCCGTAATTCAGCTGCGGTTGGACCATCGGACTCTTCCATTGATGACTCATCCACTGATATATTTGAGCTAAATATGACAATAATTTATTAAAAATATAAAAATCAGTAGGATTTTCCTTCAACAGGCACCTTTCCGTGCTACTACGTAATGAAATTCTCACTCTACGATGAAAATATTTAAATGATATATAAAATAGAATACGATAAAGAACGGGTAAAAAAGCAAAACCGCAAAGAAAATACATGTGAATAAAGATCCAATGTAAATAACATCATTTTTGCATCGATTGTGGTAATTTAATTAAGTTATAATTTCCATAATTATGGCTAAGATATAATATCAAAAATTTCAATCAATTAATTTGAATCTGTTTGGTTGCTGTACAAATTACATATTTTCAATACTATCTCCAGTCGAAAATCTATATTAATAGAGATTTCTTGTAACGTTTAATATAAGGAACAAAGTCATTTGCAATGTTAAATTATGTTCGAAAAGAAAATATGTAATGGTAGAGCAACAATTAATTTTCGTTTGCATGCTATTTTAATCCGAGATTTCGACAAAGAATTTAATGGTACTCACACTATCTGTTGAACATCGACGGTAGGCCTTATTTGAAGCGATCGATCATATGTTTGTTTTGTTACCCAATAAGTTATAAATGATGATAATACGATTGAAAGAATGGCAATCAGAAACAAAAAGTATGCTGTTGTCATTGTGCAGGTAACACTCTTTGATACTTTTTCCTTCGCTTTCTTCTTTTCCATTGGTACGGCTGGATTTGAATCCTAAATAATGATAATATATTTCTTTAACAATTTTTTAAATTTCTCATACGAACAAGTTGAATTCCCTTCCCTGTTTTTCTCAAAATAAAATTTTTCAATCTTACAGATAATATCAAATTTTATTGTATATAACAACAAGAAGTATATCTTTTTTGCTGTTTAACAACATCTCATAGAGAAATTATATAATCGAATGACTCATACTTAATTAATTAAAGAACAGAAAAACCAACGATAACATTTCTCTCTGCTGCGTTTTATATTTTGTTTGTTTACCATTTTTAATTTGAAAATATATTATGAACTTGTGAGGAAACATTGAAAGAATTTGAAAATTAGCGAATAATTTTTATTTAGGAGTAAAAATTTTTTATTCAGAACTAATTTTTATGAGCAATCTGAAATTAAATATCATACGAAACATTTTATTCAATTGCTTTTAAAGACAATGTTAGGAAAAGAAAGGAGGAAGAAAAGATATTAGGTAGTCCATGCTTAATTAATTATCATAAATAATAGTTAATGAGAAATGTATAGGAGATTACTATTGATAATTGTTATTGTTAATTAACTCATTATCCGTTTTAGCGAGAATTAATCGATAATACTATTAATTTTTAACCAAAAAATTAAAGTTTATTATTAAACTCACAACAACTTTGTTATTAGCCTTGGCCATCGCTATTAGGCCATGCTGATCGTTGAGGTCTACGTTCTCCAGCTTGCTACTTTTTGAACTTTTTACGCTTTTTCAATTCTGAAAAATATTTGCATATTATAGATTAATAGAATAATTTATCAAAAAGTTTAAAAGAAAGTTATAATAAATGGAAAAATTGGATTTAATAATATTGGTGGAAAAAAGGAAATTTAAGAATTAAATGCTGTGGTAAGAGAATATAAAAAATGAAAAAAAGGAATTTAAAAAATAATTTAGAATTCTCTTCGACGATTTAAAAGGAATTTTTCATAAATGGAACAAATATCATGACAGCTAAGAGAATTAAGATTGTATATTTCTTATAAGAGAGAGAGAGGGAGAGACATAATGTTGCAACAATATGCAGTTGGTTGCAATGTTCGATGATTGTAACAAAAAGTCTTCATGATGTGCTAATTGAAATTTTTAAAAAAACAATACGAATGAAAATGTTTTTAGTCGTTAACTTTAGTAGTTGTTAAGGTAATCGATAAAGAAGCAAACAAAATAAATTAACTGATAATGAAATAGTTAAAATATTTATAACACAAATAAACACAATAACAATCAAGACTAATGTATTATAGTGTACAAATTTTATGAAATTTCAGAAAGCTTTTTCTTTCAATCATGATTTTATTTAAATTTAAATTTAAATTTTTATGAACCTTTCATGTTGCCGCTATAAATTACTCATAAAAAAATTTAATTTTGTGACACATTGTAGCATTGCTAGTGTTTGTACACTTGTTCAATCATATAAAAAGTTAAGCTGATTAAATGTCTGAAAGTATACAACGTATTCTCGTTTCGGGAAGCTCTCAGAAAGATTCTTTAATGAAACGGATGAATACCGGTGATAATTTGATTCAGCTAATTTTAAAATATTAGATTTATTTAGATCTGTAAATTTATTCTATTTCTAAAGTTTAAATTGTCATAAATTAAGCTATACAGTACAAAATGAAAATGCACCATCAAATTTCATATGTTGTGAAATTTTATTTAGAAACTTTTGCTCAAACAAAATAAAAAATTGATTTTTCTAAAACATTTTGAAATATTAAAATTTTTAGCTTAATTTTCGACGATAATATTTACTAGCAAATGTAATATTATGTATTCGACATTCGATACAAATAATTCATTAATTTATGCATAGTTAGAATAAACACGACCTGTATTGAAAGGAATGAATGAATTTTGTTTGTTTGTTTATTTCATAAATAAATAATGATGTCGAGAATTGATAAAAAATAAAGATGTGAAATATTATTGTGGAATAAATGCGAACATTCAACATAATTATCATTTTCTTAATTGTTGTTGGGATAATCAAAATTAGTTTTATTGAAATGAGGGAGAGATGAAAAAGAAGGGAAAATGAATTTGAAGATAAAATTCCACTAATCTTTAAAGTATCACTTCTTATAATTGAAAATGCCTTTTATTCATTCATTCTTTCTCGCAAAAGTATTCATTTAGTGATTTGATTTGATAAACTTGAAAAAGGTCGAACAATTGACCTGAACAGTAAAACACTGATCCAAAATTCAGGGAGCAGTCCACTAAACACATTTCATTACATTGTATTCATCATTGAACAGAAGTAAATATCGAAATTTGAAAATAATTTTAATCTATTTTCTACTTCATATTTTCTACTATTCTCAGGAAGAAATATCAAATAAAAAACAACAAATGAAATATCAAACTGAGAGAATTGTCATTGTTAAATTTCTGAGCTTATAATATATCAATTTCTTCTTCATTTACTTATCTGAAATATATCAAATACTATTGCTTTCGTTAAATTCAACAGCTTATTCAGCAGCCAAATATTATTTGTGGTACTTGATTTTTGATTTAATTTAATTTTGAATATAATGTAAAATAAATAAAAACTTTTTCAATGGGATGGATAATGAAATGAAAATTTGTATGCGATACAAAAAGCTGAAGTCGAAAAGCACAAATCATCGAAATGGTAATTGAATAAGGCAATTACAAAACTTATGATATTTCCAAATTATTGCTTCAACATATAAAAATAAGCGAAAATGAGTGTTGAAAACGTTTAGTTTCACGATTGTATTTAACGACTAGTCATCAACCTGTTCGGCCTTTGCTTCAAAATTAAATACTTTGACAGAAGCGCCAGCGTGGCATGGAAGTAATCAATATTGATATGTGATTATCAAATTTTGTGTATGGATGAAATGTGATCATAACAATTTGCATAATTCAATATTTGGATTAAAAGATGGCAAAGCTGGTTTAAAAATTACTAAATAGCTCTGTGCGATATTTACGGCAATAACAATTTGCTAGTATATATTATTTTGTTTATTTGAACTATTATTGCTTATTATGCAAATCTTTTGAAGTTTCAACTGTCCAATTTAAATTTATTTGTAAACATATTTTCGTCAGAACTTCATTAAAAATGTATTTGCATATATGTATATACATGATTTAGCATATAAAACAATGTATTATAAATTAGCTGTAATCTAATTTTTTATAAATCTCTTTGAGAGAGAATATAATGTTCAGGAATAGGCTTATCAACTTAATTCCTGTTAATTATTGTTTATTAGGCAGTTTGTTTTCTTATTTTTATCACATTTTTCTCATAAAAAGATTTCATTTTAACTAGACTATTAGGACAACATCAATCGTAAAGAAGTTCACAGTAAAACAAACAAGAAATGATATTGCGCTTTCGCGCTGAAATAATCGGAACAGGTTATTTGAAAATGGAATGAACCGGAAAAACGATAGGACCCTGTCTTGTCATTTCCTTTCCATTCTGTCTTATCTTCACCTATCTCCAACGCTCTTCAATTGATGAATTCACCCACATCAAACTTCTATTACACCGCGTACAGGCAATTTGCTGTTCCGTAACCTTTTTCATAATAGGTCGATTTTTAATCATTTCTTAAAACAACTACTTCATTACTTTCAATTCTCCAATACAATCATTATTATCAATGATGAGGACTGTTTAGAATTTCATTTAACATTGGTTAAAGTGATGATATGGGATATTATAATTGAAATGAGTAAATTAGTGATAACGAGAGAAAGATGCTAACAAATAATAATATCTGCCAACATTTTCTCTTGCTTAGAAATTAGCATTATCAAAAGTTGAAATAAATCTAACAGATTGTTTTAAAACAAAAAATTGTTATTTCTGCTAAATGATGCAGATCTTATATATGAGGATATCGCAATAATATCATGAACTTTTACTTTTTCACTTAGGTATATTTTTTAATTACCACCTTAGTATGGATTTTAATAAATTAAATCATAACTGCAAAACATGAAAAATAAAATAACGTTATATGTGAAAAATACAGAAAAGGATAGGAAGTTCGACAAGTAAAGGTGTACAAGCAACGACAACTAACGCAGTTCTCCAATCATAAAAACAGGTTTTCAAACAAAACTGAATTAAAGTGCCATTATTTTACGACTGACAAATGTTGGTGGTATCGATAAAAAATTTAAAAAAACTAAAGAAACTTTCAGACATGGAACTATCAAGGCTTTCGATTACGGTAGGTAAAACCCAATTTCTTCGATCATTTTTTTTTCAATCATTTAATTTTGAAGTAAAGAAATATCAGTTTCATTTTTTTTCAGTAATAGAATTACTGAAGTTAGGATTAATCACTTATTTTACGCACTACAATAGGAGATATTACGAAAGCTTGCCCGTAATGATCCACGAAAAAGAGCCATTTGATAATAAGAAGAATAGAATTCATTGCACTTTCGAAATTCAGAAACCAGTCAAGTATTTCATTTCAGATCCCATACTTGTGTAACTAACGGTTGGCTCTATTAGCTCAATTAATTTTGATTGCATTCTGTTACGGAACCTTGAAAATACCGAAAGCAATGCATAAATTGTTAATGAGAAATGATATCGGTTTTCATTTTTTCTTCCTCTTCCAACGGTAGATAATTGAAAATTCCATAACAAAACATCTCATAGCCGAAGTATGGCATACTATTTCTCATTTATTTCTTTTTCAAAAAGAAAAAATTGAAAGGATCAGTAATAAATATATTAGTATTAACTGAACATTATACGTTATTAATAAAATGTTTATTCAGAATTGTTATGTTAAATGTTGCTTCATCTATTTTCAGCTAGGTAAAAACAGCCTGAATATTTGATATGAGATCAATAAAACTGATGTGAAGTTATATAAAGCATCACAACCATTCAGATGAATAGAAAACTACTCGGATTTTACTTATTGACCGTTAATATTAGCCAAGATGAAACAGTCTGGAACTATCTTCTTGAAAAGGAATGGAAGTAAATGAATCATATCAAGGTAAATCTTGAGTGTAGGATCGAAAAGTAATATTAAACAGTGTTGAACGATACGGATCAAGATCACTTACAATTCAATGAATACACTATTGATCAATTGTGATTTGCAATGATCAAAATTTGTAAAAAAAGCTAATTGAAGGATCAATCCAAATAAATTAAATCAATAATCATAATAGAAACATTTTTCGATATTTTTTCACAATTTAAATAAGGCCTTTATGGTGTCACTTTTATTAAATCATAAACAGTTATGAATTAATTCACTATTGAGATAGATTTTGAATCAGAATTATTCTTAAAAGAAGTAATTAGTGATTTAAATTTTCCTAAGATAGTGTAAAAATAGCTGAAGTATACTGCGATATTTTGGCCTAATTAAAAGTACGTCTTAAAAAGAATAAACTTTTTAATGCAGAAATTCGATACACTACAGAAGAAAGAAATTTGATACATTACAAAATGCACTACAGAAGGAAGATTGGCTTAACGCAGTGATTGTTTGTTGTTGGCTATTTATATTGTTATCCTTTCAAATACTAGTTTTCATCAAATTTCCAATTAAAAATAAAAATCCGGCAAAATCAACTTGAAATTTCACTTATATATTCTATTTGCTACATTTTTATGATGGGACTAATTGCACAAATAAAAATATTTGTTATCAATGCCTATTTCAAAGATTCCATTCAATCGCCTTTTGATCATAAGCATATTGTACTAAATAACATTAAAATTGCATTGATAAGATTCCTCTAAGTGCTATTCTTCAATTTTATAGTTATTTTAACTCAATTTTAAAACAATATTGTAATTCATCTTTTCCTTCCATTCATATCTCTTTTCAGCTTGTTATATCATTTCCCTTTTATACTTCACGCCTCTAATATTTTACCAACGATTATTTGATCATTTGTGAAATTCAAAATGGAATAACATTAGAATAGGCCGAAAGAAACTTTGAGCAGTGATTGCGCAGCATAAGATAAATTAGTGCCAGTCTCGTAAAATTTAAAATATTTGAGCAAGGAGTTTTAAATGATTGTCTGAATTGACAGCTATTTGCCCCACAAAAGGTTGCAAAAATGAAAAGAATATGGAAAAGTCAGAATGGATGAATAGAAAGTTGAATTGAGAAACAATCGCCGGGAAGAGACATCGAACACAAAATATGTGTCTTTTATGTAAATGGCAGTTTATTTCTGAAAATTCAACAGAAGAATCAGTAAATCAATTAAATTTGCAAAAAAAAGCAATCTGTTTTGTTTGCACGATGAATTACATACATAAGAGAGAAGAGGAATGGATGATAACGGGGTCATTTCGGGTTGCACACTATTCATTACTCCAAAATTTAGGCAGTGTTCTATACTACTCGTTCGATCGTTTCCATGATTATCACTGTCACCATCATTACTATCACCACTACTGTCACCACAATAATACATCAAAGCCTTTTTTTCGTGAATTAACAATATCTTTCAGCTTGTTGTTGTTATTGTTATTGCAAAGAAAGGGAACATTTAAGATAGAATATCTTTTACGATGAATTTTTTCATTTTTCTGACAAATCTATCACACAAATTTCACTTATCAATATTTCATCGTAATTCAAAATAAAAAATCTTTTAGCGCAAAAATTTAAATTAATAATCTTAATGGCGCAAATATCTCCAAGGAGGATGTGATTATATTCCTGATATTTCCATAACAGAAATACTAATCAAAATAAAACTGCTATTATTTGAATGTCATCGAAGTTAAGCTAAATTTTTAATCAGTTATATATTAATATTTAATTGTAAACAAAATAAGGAACGACTGTATTTTTCTCTCTGTCCCTCTTCCTCCTGTATAAATCATATCGATTAAAATTCGAAAAATCGAAAAGCTTCTCAAGAAAAGAAATATGACATGTGTTATGCTTTCTAAAAAAAAAATTAAGGTATAATTAACTAAAAACAATGACTTAAATCATTTTTAGATTTCAAAATTTAGTTTCAATTTTTTCTTTTTATTAACACATTTTGACTAAATCAATATAGATTTCCTTGCTCCTGGAGAAGTGTTCTGCGATAACCAAGAATTTTCAAGCTTCTGAGACTTATTTAATCCTAAAAGGTTACAAAAAATAGCCAATAATAAATGATGAAGTAACAAGATAACCAATCACACTGATGAATCAGATCGCTCACTACAATGCTAGTAGCTAATAACCGGCAGGATATTTTTCTTTCAATTTTTTAAAAAGTACTATTAATATTAAAAATTTTCGAAAAGAAAAAACGTTTAGAAAATTTTTCAAACGCTTATAAAAGCAAACATGCTGGGATAATTTATTATCCTCAGTAATGCAACAGTTTGATCTAATTTGAAATTTTATGTGATAACCTAGAATGGTTTGCAACAAAAGGTAATTCGTAAGATGGTTGTATGATCGAGAATTGTGAAAATCAAATTAAAATACTGTCACCTGCACTTTTCTCACAGACAAAGTTCATTCGTTATCAGGTCGAATCCAAATGTCATCTCCAAAGTTTTCTTTAGCTACATTAATTTCAACAGCAGTTCCTCTCATTGTAGTGTTGCTTTTTAAAATGGTGGTAACAGTTAAAACGCACTGGTAATCAGTAAAATGCAATGATGAATCATGGATTTAACTATTTTTGCTTCGTAGGACAAATTTATTGAATTAAGAGAAGTAACGTTTTTTTAAGGTAAAAAATTAAGGCAAGCATCTTGATTAATGCAAAATAATGAAACACTTGGTTAACTAGAAATGTTATAACTGAAAGCAAAATAAGTGAATAACATGAAATTTTATTTAAAAAAGAAGAGGGAAAGAAAAGCAAAATCCTGTTGATGGAAAGAAATTGAGTCAAACAACCTGAAATTGTACTGTAGGAACAAAATCACCAAACCAAAAAATAGAATCTGGCAAGTGGCACAAAAGAAAATTTGAATGTGCTAGAAGGCTTCAAAAAAACTCAATTTCTATTTTAAAAACGAAATATTTAGTAATTCTACAATAATAAAATTAACAAAACGAATGCAAGTTTACACAATTCAAAGAACTGGACAACGTTGAATGTCCACAAGATGGGTACCAACGAAGACGCTAGCTGGTGCTTTATCTGTTCGTATCGTCGGCTTATTATAATAATACAGGCATAATCGATCACTTGCCTTCAACATTGATTCGGCATTATCAATTCCGAATGCGGCAAAAATTGCGTTGATCCAGCGTTTTGTAGCTTTTGGTCTCTTAAAGAACATATCTTTCATCTGAAAAAAAATTCTTTTCAAATTTTTTTAAAACACATTAAGCTATTTTAAAGAATTTTAAAACTAATATTGAACAGAATTCAATCAAATAAATTTGAAACGAATAAACTTAAAAAAGACTGTAACATTAAAACGAACGCTGTAGCAATCGTCGTAAGTTTTGTCATCGCCGAATGCACCTTCATGAATTAGTTTTGATATCAATGCACTGAAACAAGAATCTATTAGTGATGATGAATTTGCAAGCTCATTCATATTAAATTTTTTTTGGAATTTAAATTAATTTCATTTAATAGGAGGAATGGATGAGGAAAATTGCAGCACCTATAAAGACGTATGCCAGTAATATTGAATTCAGGAATTTTTGACATATGATTTTTGAGCTTTTTCACCCAGTTGAATAGATCGTAGGCAGCAAATGCACTATCTACCAGTTGACCGATATCTTTACTTGGATCTATCTTTTTCAAGTAACAATGACCTAAAAGTATGGAAATTCTAAGAAGCTACAAGGCATTTCCTTCATAATTTAAGAAATTGAAAAATCACCTTCTCTAGTCCTTACTGTAGTACCTTGCTCGCATGACGACCACTCATTCCACTGTAGTTGAATTTTTAAATTCACAAATTTTTCTGCCAGTTTAGCATCTTTCGAATATCTGTGCAAATTCCAGCTCATCTCTTCGTTCATATTTTTATCACTGACTACCTGAAATTTTGAATATCTAATCATTTCATTAAACTTAACTTCACTGCATCTATTATTAAAAGTGTTCATTAATTAAAATTTTGAATGACTGCTAAATTTAAGAACTAAGCTAACATGAAAGACAACTACTACATAGTCGAATAAAAGAATCAATAATAAGCAAACAAAAAATTTGGATTATTGCATCAACTTAATTGATAAATTGAATCGGTAATCGAAATGACAATTCTTGTTTGATCCATTTTTTTTAAGACAAATTCATCATTTCTTCCAAAACCAAAGTGATTTAAAAACCATATCAACAAAAAAACAAATTTTTCAGAGGGGAATTACCCAATCAAGACAGGATGTCCAATTCATAGTGCACATCCGAAATGCATCACGTATATATGTAGGAGGAATATGACGAAATTTCCAGTTTGAATCAGGAAAACCTTGCGATTCTGGACATTCACTTTCTGTTCAAAAAAATTTAATGCGCGATATAACTTCTGAATTAAGCAAATTAGGTTAAAATGAATTAAATAAAGTGGTGTCAAATCAGGAATCTCATTATTTTTCAGTCAACTACGATAAATTTGCCAGTTATTACTTTTCTTTTTCGTATTTTCATAAGTCTAATATTCTTAGGTTAAGTTACATGTACAAAATAGTATGTTGAAAATTATTTTAAAGAATACCAAAAATAGACTCGATATATTAATACATAATAATATGAAAGAAATATTTTCTTTCACCTAACATTAATTATTCAAAATGATAAATAGTGCATTATTATGTTTAAATTTCGAGTATCTATTGTTTAATGAATTTAATTAGCTCTTATCGATGAATATAAGCGACCATGTATATGAGAGAACATAAAAATGGTTAGAAACATAAACATACCAATCTGAGAAATTTGCTCTTCACCAGGACTTGAATTCGAAATTAAATTATTAAGATTAATCATTAATGATGTAATAATAGAATTACCATTGCAACATCTTATTGACAAAGTCTACTTCTCAATTTACACTAATAATCAGAAAATATTTTTAAATTACGAGAGGAAGATAAAAGGAATATCATAAATTTTAGGCTAACAAATTTTTAAACGTATCTTCTAAATGTCTTGCAATCAGAGAAAGCAAATGATCACTGGAGATGATGGGAAAAATGTTAGAAAACTTTAAACCATCTAAAATTTATTCACCTATTTTCAATACATATTATGGACAATTTTAATGCATAATTTTCATCACAAACATAGATTCAGTCTTCAACATTCCTTACGTTGTGTATAATCAGTCAAAATCTTTATCTTTTTTTGGAAACGAAATTACTTACTGAAGATAAATGAAAAGAGGTTGCATTGCGATCAAATAATAAATGAAGTGTAAGGTATTTCTTGAGGCTATATCCAAGCAACGGTATAAGCCTTCATTCTCGGATGTTGGCTGAAAATTTTTTTAAACTTTCATACGCAATGTGCAATGATAATAAAATAATTATCAATTGTAGCTAAACAAAATCCTACTTACTCTAAAAACTATAAATAACTATGAAGTTTAATTGAGCCAATATGCTCGACTGATGGAATACTACGCTTCAGTGTCCCACATACAATGCTTAATGTTGTGGTATAGTGTTTCATTCCTACCACAAACAAACTGAAAATTTTGTTAGTTATACTATCCTTAGTCGTGAATGAGTACAATACCTGCAACAAAATTAGCATCCCTCTTCTTTGTATGAATACGGTCTGTGATCGCGGATTTGTCGCAGCTTCGAAACTGTTAGGCATTGCACCAAAATCACGCCATCTATTATCTCCAAAATCAGCGCTTAACGTCACCAAATGTTGATTCCATTTAGGTGAATTTTTGAGAACCTGAAATGTAACATTAATAATAATTATTAATAGTTTTAAATATTTAAATGCAAGTTGATTTCATAAGTTAGGTAATGCAGTAATCTGATTTATGATGCTTTCTGTTTTATGAAAAATTAACGTACTTCTTTAAGACATTCTAAATTTTTATACAATTGAATACACTGATTATCGATAAACAAAAATGCGCACGAAAAAAGTAGATAGAACGAAAAGAATATCTGTGTAAACGAAGAATAAATGAATAATTAAGGTAGTAAGATGCATTCCACGCCAGCCTAACAACTAGGGGAAATTGTCCATCGCTTCGTATATCAAAATGCAGATAATATTGTGAACTGTTTTGATAAATGGAGGCAACCAGATAAAGTAAAAAATTAATTTTCACTATCTTGAGCTCTGCTTCTTGACAAAAAAGTCAAACTTTCATATCTCCAAGTGCATCCTCAACATCCTTTGCCGGCATAAACCACCAGTGCTTCATTAATCCGTTAAAAGTAAATGCTCGACGACACATTACACATCGAAGGTCAATACGTTGACCTGGCCAAAAATAAATTGGTTTGATCTATAAAAACTAGGAAAACCTTATAATATATGCCATTAGCTTTGCTATAATTTATGCTAAGACTACGTCTTAAAGTATACTGCATAAATTACAGTATAATCGAACAATCACAAAACTCCAATTATTAATTAGAAGTGGAGATTATTTTATCTTGAAATTTTAAGTGTAACTTCTATAAAAAAAGGAATTTTATTCAAAGCAACTTTAGTTTTTCATGAAATCACCAACATTTTACCGTAACATTGGGTTTACCATCACAGTTCGGTTCATAAAAGGATTCTGTAAACAGTGACTTCAAATAGTGCTTCTTATGCGTATCTTCAATGAATTCAAACTCCATTGGATTATCAATATGAGGTGCCAAATCTGGTATCACATTCTCTTCGTCCAGCTGCAATTCTTACACATTTAAAATTCGATCTTCGTCCTACTTGTTCCAAAATAAACGAAACAATGACCCTTCAAAGCATATGAGCCCTATATATGAGCATTTGTAGATGAACATAGTGTAATAATCATATCTCGGAGATGTCTTAATTCCAAAGCTCGATATTATGATTGAAAAATCAGCTTGAATATTCATTAATTTCAAATAGTAATGGAACTTACAAAACTTTCTGCACCAAAACCAATAAGCAAAATAGCTATGACTGAATTCATTCCCACTTGCTGAACAACCGTTTTACTGGTAGAACTGATTTTGAAGAGGAGAAAACTCTTAGATTGCTAAGACTATGCAAATTAAAGCAACAATTCAGAAACTACTATCTTTTTTAAACTGTTCGGAAGTGCTTCGATATAGCCATGTATATGTTTTCTTCGCCTTTAATTTAAAACTCCAAACAATGGCGAAAAATCCAAACTGTCTTTATTTGAAATAAGCAATGTTACAGAAAAGAAACGAAATAAACTACGACAACGAAGTCATTAAACCAAACTTTAACAGAAATGCCTCGTTACCATTTGTGCGAGAAAACCTTCTTGGTATACTAAAATTTTATACGCTCCACAATTTAGTCATAATGCGGAATAATCGGAATTGTATTATTGATAGAATGATTAACATATCTCTATCAAAACATGCAATTTCAAAAAAAGAATTTAATCACTGAATAATGTGTTTCGGATATGTTAAATGTGCTGGGATATCAGCAAACTTCGGGAATTGATTCCCATCCGGCCGAATAAGCTGAAATATAAAAAAGATTATGTAAGTGAATTTATTAACATTAAGCAATCATAAGAATAGAGGATAGACATCCACGACCTCACTTCAACTGAAAAAATAAAAATTCTATTCAAAAAAATGTCTTACGCAATTAAGATCAGCAATCTCCTTCTAATGAAAGGCCTCAAAGAAATTAGTTCTTGAGCTTTAAACTCAAAATAATAAATTAATTAATGAAAATTAAATTTGATGGAGAAATTAAGACAAAAAAACATCCTGCTATATTAATGATAAAGTTTCAAGAATCAAACAACTAGCCATTCTTCGCGTGCCCGTTTTGTCGATAATAGCTAGTCTAATAACACCTCCAGAAGACCCATCACGTATTGTTGCCAGAGCTACTGCACTGAGTACTATTTCTTTACATTTTTCAGCAATCATTCCAGGCTACAAATGTTTGATATGAATTTTTTTTTTTGGTAATATTTTTGAATCGTAAAGATATGCAAGTGAACAAATAAAAGGGAACAAAAGCATAGCTCTTCAAATTACTGCTTTCTTCATAGAAAAGTACCATATATTTACCTTCCACTGGCTATCGAGGAAACCTTGTACAAATGTACTACCACTACCACTTGCTGCACATCGTTGCCGAGTTACGTAACCACCCAGTGGAATTGCATACAGCTAAAACAAAAATTTTTTTGAGATAACAAAGAGCTATTACATGCTAATTTTAATAAAAAATATTGAGAGTAATTGGAGACATTATAAAATTAAAGAGAGAGAGAGATTAAAGAAAGATTATTTCATTAACAAGCATTGACCTGTCCACCTTCAACATCATCGTAGCCAGCAACCAGAACCGATGCTGATAGAGAGTCGCGGTATTTATACAGAAAATTTCGAAAGATCTGAGCAGAGCGTCCAATAGTGACATTTTCTTCTTCCATCATTCTGTTAAAAGAAAAAAAGCTGCATGTACAAACTTCAGAAATTTCCCATAGCAAAATCCTTATTAAAATCAGAACGGATTAAAACTTACGAATAAACTTCAATATAGTACTTTACAATATCGGAAATTGCTTGTGTATCTGCTGCAGAGCCAGAACGACAAACAACCATTTGATCCGTAATGGGAGTAATTTTATCTGTGGCACGAGATGATATGTAATTTCTGAAAACAATACACTTACCACTTGGAAATATCTATACACCACGAAAAACGTTAAAATAAAATTGTACTATACGATTACCCAGCATAAAATGATAAATACTAAGACGTGATAACAGGTAGGGCGACTTAAAGCAGCCTTTGCTTATAATAATGTCAAATAAACTAATGCATCATTCCCACACAACATCGCAATAGTTACGCCGAAAAAATAGCAAACATGCACCGAAAAAAGATGTAAGTGATCATAAGAAGATATAAATTAATTTATAAAGAACATGTCTTTACTGAAATGTAATAACATAGTGTATTTTTGAAAATTTTCATTTTCAAAAGATGCTATAAGTTATAGAAGAAAAATAAGAATGAAAAGTAGGCCGTTACGTAGAACTAAAAATCTTACATCCTAGCTTGTTACGTTTTTTTGCCCGTTCCCTTTCTAATTTCTATATCGTTTACCATTCTCCATCCATAAATGTGTGCTTTATTTAGAAGTTCTTAAGTCATGGCAACATCATATCATTGAAAAAAAAACATATTGTTTCTTATTAAACGTTAATATTATGTGCAGATTAAATAAATGTAGTCTGAAATGAAAAAAAATTAAATATACCCAGAACTTGTCCTCGAATCTGTACCAATCACAACTCCACCGTCGAATTCCATAGCAATAAGAGTTGTCTGAAAAGAAATGATGCCATTCTAAGACTTTATGCTCAGAATAATAAAAAGGAAACTTTTTCTTTTCTAATAATAATAATTAGTAATACTAGTAATAGTAAGAATAATAATAAAAGAACTTGGTACAAGACTACTAAACTAACGATAGCTATTACATTACCAGTGGATCATCCCAGCCTATTTTAGTATATGAATGAAGTATAAATCTTTTATACATAAGAGAGGATGGAATTAAATAAAAATGGGAGCCAAGGAAGTATACCTTACCCCCATATCGACATTTTCACTTGTAAAGTATCGTGGTAATCCGCTGCGAGCCATTTTTATCTCCTGCAATATCAAACATACTAATAGCAATTAAAAAATTTGATTTCTATGATAGAAATTATGGCTTTTAGAAAAGATTACTTTGGTCTTAAAACTAGATGTAAAGAACAAAACCCGCTCTTTGCATATAACTACCCTACCAGTCCCACTCCGTTCTCTTTCCCCAAATCCCTTTTCCATATCTCCTCCCTATTCAATCCATCATTTATTTTTTCGCAACGCGATCACAAGCCTTACAACGCACTGAAAATATGTTTTGTTGCGAAATGATATTCACGGAGATGGGCTAAGGGGGAGGGGCATCGGTGATTTGGTGTGAAAGCTTAATGTGAATGCGGAAGGGCTTAGTTCGAATATGGGCAAGCTGGTCTGGAAATAGACAGGCCTGGCATAGATTAGATAGGCCTGGTATGAGTAGCTAATTTTACTTAAAGATGCAGTGGAAGGTAAAGACCGCAGAACATATGTGATTTTCCATTTTTAACATTAATGTTAACGCCAAAAGAAAGCAAAATTTACAGATTTCTCTCAATTTTGAAGGATGGAGCATATAGTTCTGTCTGATCAGATCAAATCAGTCTATTGAGCTTATCATTGAAGCATTCGGACTTGCAGATGGTTATCTCTTCATTTGTATCATCTTTCCGGATTCGCTTTTCTATCTCATTTATTGAGTTGGCATAATTAAACTTATTGGAACTCCTCCGATAATGTTTAATTCATAATGTCTGGGGATTATCAACTGGTTATGCGTTAGATGGGTTTCATCGCCTCATAAGAATATATATCGCCAATGGTATTGGGAAATGTTGATTTCAGATGGTTCTTCACTTACTTTCACACGCCGCGTCTGTTCTGGTTGGAGCTCTTTATCCAGCTTTCGAAACTTTCAAAGTCATTCGTGAGGGCGATTTTTTACGAATGGTTACAATTCCCTTATTTGTCATATTTCCTTCTCAATAATAATCTCATAAAAGCCTCCAACTAGGAATAACCTGAATTGTTTCAGAAACGATTGTTGAAGTACTGGACAGTTTATGCAGGCTTTCTAGCAGCCGATACTATTGGTGATCTACTCCTTTTGCCATATATTGTGCCTGGTTATTTGCTGATGAAGATGAGCTTTCTGATTTGGACAGCGTCACCATGGACGGACGGTGCTTCAGTCGTTTATCAAAAAGTAAATATTAACATTAAAGTAGTGCATTGGCATTTCGAAGGAAATTAGGGCTGTTGATAGGTCATGTATTTGTACGCTCATTGAAGAATAGTTCAGAAACATGTAACTCTGAGAGACGTTCCTATTTCCAGTAAGAGTATTTCGAATTAGATGTATTTTGAAATAGTTCTCAGAAAGAGTGTCTCTACGCACAAACTTCATAGAAAGAAAGGAAGTTGTATAGCTAATACCCACATGTAATCTGTTGATCATATCGTAGGATGTTTTTATTTTCATTACTCTTTATTGTTTCAGTTAATTGCTCCGCTATTGACAAAATATGAACAGGATATCGATGAGGTGCTAAATAATATGAGACGTTCAGTGCAGCGACAAGCCTCGAGATTAGGAAATGGAGCACTCGATAAGTTAATATTTAGTGAAAGTTTCTGATTGATAAAAGCTATAAATGCATCATCCATAATTTTATGATGCTTTGAAAGAAAAATTAAAAACTTTTTGCAGAGCACGTGTTGGATTATTGTCACTTGCAACAACAGATAGTTCTCTTACTGATCAGTTATTACTCACCGGTCGATATGCTCCAATAACAGTTGGTTAGTACTCTGGTTATTTTCCAAATAAATCTTTGAAGAAACACACTTTCTTGCCGTTTTTATTAAAGTCAAAATTACAAAGCTTTCAGTTATTTCGATAGCAAAAAACTGGTTTTATCATTACATGATTTTTGGCCCAAGATAGCATATTTTGCAGCAGTGGAAGAGCAAGCAGAAGAGGATATTATCCAGATAGTTAATGAAGAAACAAACATCAAGAGAGAGATAGAGGAAAGTGAAAGTAATATGTTATCAGATTGTAAGTTTTTTTTCAAATTAAACTGAAGAAGCATAGACTTAAGTGTTGCCGTCTTATAATAATTTAAAAGCTGATCATATACTTTAGCGTCAAATCGTTTGAAAAGAAACTGCATAAATTCTGATGATGTCAGCGTTGCTAGGAAAGGGCGAAAGCGATCTCATAAAAATGGCGGAGCGGAAGGTAATTCTTACTTTTGCACTCTTCCAGGCATTGCTATTACATTTGTTACTACTTAATTGGAAATTTCTCACTTCATGAAAAGAATAAGAATTCAGAAAATTGCGGTTTTTGCAGATTCAGAATTAGTATGCTTTTCATACCAACATTCGGTCTCTGTAAAGAGTATATGAAACCCTTTGATATACTTGTGTATTATTTCATTTAGTTTTTATTTTTGGTTTGTAGGAGATGTAACAAATCGGTCGCAACGAACAAGGCGCGTTGCAGCAAATCGTAGTATCTCTCGTGGGCGATAAGTTTGATCATTTTGTTTTTGTAAATTTTATGAAATATTTCTTACATGGTATTACATTTATCTCTACTTTAATTTTCTTTTTTCGATGTATAACTGCATTCATTAATTACATGCATTTCCTCAATTTGCAATCGGTCTTATAATTTTTTTCCTAGTCTTTCACATGGCGTTAGTGTTATCGCATTTATGGATTTTTTTTTGGTTTTCGACTCATTTTTTTAAAATTTATATTTTATTGTTAGTATTAAATTTTTTTCTTATAAAACGGTGCATTTTTTTACAAGTCGCAGTACCTGGAGCAGAAATACTGAGCAATTAGATTCCAGCTGATAGAACGTTTTAAAGAGTGAATTGGTTTCATTCCTTTGTCATCCAATCCTTCTTTGTGTTGAAGATAGATTTTTTTTTGCAAGATTTCCGGATGGAAATCCTTCTTATTTCTCTTTAAAAATTTAGACAGATAAGAAGGAGAATTCTCAACTGGTCACATTACCTTAATGCCCAGAATAAAATGTACTTTTTCTAAGTTTCAAATTGTTATACAACATCAGTAATTCACTTCTACGTTTACTCTTCCTCTCCGATTTGCAATTTGAAAGCCGACGTGATCTGTTTTTACATTTCAGATTTTGTTTGAGAATATCAAATTTAGTAATACCTATTTTATTGATTCGTTCTTAAAAATATATGTTTTAATAGCACTGTGAGAACAGGAACAGGAATAAACTGTAGTTAGCTTGACGTTTCACTTCTTTCACATCTTCCGATCACATACAAATCCACAACAAATGATTTGTTTGCATTTGGTAATATTTCACTATGTTCACTTCTAACATTGTACAAGTCCAAATTTTATGCTTGCAGTTGTGCATGTTTGAATAGTTTCGTTTTACACCGAAGATTTAGACGATTTGTAATTAAAGATTTTTTATAGTGAAAATTAATCTGTAGCGCAGGTCATGCAAAGTTTTGCAAGATCTGATTGATCATTGACCACTTTTTCTCTCTCAAGTGATCATCCTTTCGTCCATGTGGCAAAATACCATTTCTTTCATGATAGTTGCTGAACGATTTAGTTTTCTTTTTTTCATTCTATGTCGTGTGTTGTAGTATTGATCTTCAAAAAAATTCCGATTCTAAAATTTAGAAGTTGGTTATGCTGAGTACACAGAAAACGGTTGCTATATCATGCTTCATTTAATTTAAAATTTTGCTTAAAAAATTATCTGCCAAATTTGAATGAGAACCAAACCTTCACAGTGCATAGTACTATTATCTATTGCTTTGCTAAAAAAGATGCTTTCATTGTTATCATTCTTTTCTAGTGCATCCTTTTTTCGGTATCAATATTTTAGTATCAGTAATGTTATTTAATGCAGTCTCTTCGCTGATACTTCACATTTTCATTCCTGTAAGAGTAAGAAAGTTTCTTGAATTGCTAATTGAAGCTATGTTGAAGACAACTTTTAGCAGATAGTCTTAAGGAATATGGTGTTTCATCAGTCAATAATCCTACTGATTGTCATATCGATTTCCATTATGTGTAACTATAAGTTGGATTTAAACGACATCGCGGTCTTTCTGAGGAGTGAAAATTGAAGTTCCGGTTTAACAAAATATATAAAATTTCCATAAGAGGAGATTTCAATAATTTTCAACATCTTGTAAGTTTGGGGTATGCAATCAGTTTGTCAGTGAGCTCAAAACTGTCACTTTCCTGTTCTAATGTCCTGATTGCTTCATTTATATGAAGTACTCCGCCTCTTGATCTCAAACATTTACAAGCAGCCAGTATGGTCGTGATGATGGTAACAATCCAATATTTGTGCGATCTGCTACACCTTTTAGTGTTGCCTATGGTAACGGATAATTGATTTATGGTAACCAAAATTTTTATGAAAAAGAGATTTTGTTATAAAGAAGCGATGTTAGTATTCAGCAGAATCCCTAAAGTCAATGTCAAAAACTGTTTTCCTGATTCGACGTATTATAGTCTTATTCACCTGAGGACAGTGACCAGTTTTCATAATATTGAGTGACGGAGATCCCAGAAAGATAAAAAAATTTTTATGAAGTCATGGACTAGAAATTACTATTACCATTAGGAAACAGTCTGTTTCTGCAACATTTAGTTCCTTATATTTGTCAGATGGAACTGAATTTATCATTTTATCAAGCAGTCAACTGAAGGATGAAACGCACTAAATATTCTTATTTGTGTAGTATAATATGTTCATTTCAGTTGATAGCATAAATATATTTTGCATGTGCATTTGCCAAATAAAGCAATGTATAATATCCAGTTCCTGTTACAAAAATATTTGCTCTAGAAAATAATTAGCAAATTTTTGATTTATTTAGTAGCTCCGAAAATATGTAATGCATGTAAACATGTCGATGACAACTTCTAACGACAATCGAACCCAAAAGAAGCATTGTTGACATTAAAGAAACATTTTGTAATATCGTGAAGAAATCTGTAAGTTTTAAATCTTCAATCAAATATTTTTCTTAATTTTTGAGATGATTCGAATTTTTTTGTCTCAGAAAATTACTTTTCTCAAGCAAAAATTCGCTTAAAAAATGCGTTACTGATGAAGATAAATTATGCCTTTACAGCAACATTAAACAAGAGTTGAGATCAAATCTTTCAACAGGATCATTTAACGAGAGATTACCTTTCTTTGGAGTTTTATTCACTGAGAGCCAGGTAGCAAATAATACCTGATATTACATCAGTATGTTCCACCTATCGATCATTTCCATGCAAGACATCAATATGAGGCTCATGGAACTCATCGCCTTTAATAATATGCTTCTTTCCTAAGTCGCTCGTAATTTTGTTACCATTGTTACCATTCCCCACGATTTTGGGCCTAATGCAATTTTAAAATTATGCTAATGCTTAAGCAACAGTTGAAAGCTTACGTCATTCTGAATTCATTACTCTGATATTGAAGAGTTTAAGGGATGAATCCGAGATAAGATTATTATAATTGCAGGTATGATGAAATAAAAATCTTATTCTCGATTTCTTAACTTCATAGTAACAATTTGCTTTAAATCTAAATAGTATTTTTAATTCACAAAGCTTTCATATCACTTAGAACCGCTTCTTCAAGAAAAATAAGTCACTCATGACATGTACAAATCAAAGTTTCTTTTTTGTTTGTTCGGTAGTACTGCTTCCTTCTTAGTTTTATTTCAAGGTTATATCGACATCTAATATGCTTTTAGAGGTATGTCTATTATTTTATAAAACGGAAGCTATACTGAAATTTTCCAAAGTTTGAAATAAACTGAAGTCTAAAATTAAAAAATGGAAAGAAAAATAGCTCCATTTGAAAAACTTGTTCTCAAAGTTATAGGAGCATCTCTAATATCACTATCAGTTATAATGATATGATTCATATCTCAAAATGCTTAATTTTAGAGTTTTTTTGGCAAGAGAACAGTCCAGTTTCAAATTACAAAAAATGAAACAAACGGATGACAAACAGTTCGATTAAGCGATGAAATAAAAATCCATTTGATTTCTAAAAAATTCAATGCACATGCAATAAAAATTGTAATAAACTTCAGTACAGTGTCGTGCTGTTGGAAAACCGAAATAATTTTCTTATAGCAATGCATTGAAATAATCAAAGTAAATTTGTCATGTAGAAATCGGTGCTATAAAAATGATTTATTAATAGCGTAAATTGTTTCAAAATGTTGAGTTAATCCTTTGTTCACTTATTTCGCTTTATTTCTCAGAGATCATAATAATGCGTTTTGCTTGTTAAATGGTTGTAAAATTTCAAGCTGACCTTTTGTTATTTAATCTTTTTATATTCAAAGAACTATAATAATGCACTTTGTTTGTTAAATATTTGCAAAGTTATAATTTATCCCTTTATCCCTTTTAAAATATAATTTAAGTAATGGGTCTCAATCAAGCTCAAGGAGTATCAGTATTACAATCAGTGACAGTATTAGTATTACAATCAAAACCGGAGTAATATCACGATCAATATCGCTGTCGATAGTACTACGAGGATATTATTAACTTATAGTGATCCACTCATCCCTTAATATTTTCTGATAATTGTCGTATGGCTATTTTACCATGCTATCCATCTGTTCCAATCCTCCCTTCTGCACTAAGAGTAAATGTACTCTTTCTTCTTCGCATGGATGCTTGTTAGAAACTTAAAAAGTTTCAGTTTCGTCCGGAAAAGGTTGCTTGTCTTATCTTTTGTACAGTTTTATTGCTTTGTACGAATTTATGATAGCAACCTTTTATGATAGTAACCTTTTTTTAAAAAAAAAACTCATTTGCGATTGCTTTAAAGAAAAACTCTTTCACGACAATTTTCAACACATCTTCTATACGTTTATTTTCTATCGAAATTGTTTTGAGGAGAAATCATTCAGAAGAATTATTTATTTATCTTAGAGATTAAACCTAATTTCATTACTATCATTTCATTTTACTAAAAAATTCATTTAGCGATCAAAAAGTACCTTTTTTTTCAGGTAAGTAAAAAGGAAATGCATTTTCAGGTAAGTAAAAAGGAAATGTCTGGATTTGCTATTATTTAATACGTTTTCTTTTTCTGCCAGCTGTTTCAAAGGTAGTTTAATGATTATGATCGTTTCTAAATGTGAAATTTCACGACATATTTCAATATTCTATGCCGGTATTCTTTAGCTTCTTTTCCATGCTCCAAATCAAGATGGGTCTGAAAGAATGCAACATAGTGGATGGAATTGCACAATTTAATTGAACACATTATATTTTAGAAACAGAGCGGAAATTCAATTTTTAATGATTGATGTTTAGTTATAAAAAGTTCAAATACATAAGTGATTACTGAACTCAAACATTGAGGCATGATAGCCATCATCTGATACAGCTTAGGCATTACTGTGGATGGTATTTCTCTTGGATCATTTCCTATAAAAAAATATACGAATAAAAGTATACATGAAATTGCGAAAAGCTTTTTATTTAAAGAAATTATTAACAAGAAACGATAAAATTGTACGGAAAAACAAAACAGACAGCCATTGTTAATGGTTCGAACTCTTAACGAGCATTCTGTTTGGAGAAGAGTATATGAACATTTTGATAGAGTGAAAATTATCATTTCTTGTCAGTGAATCATCACCGTTTCTCTATTCAAAATATTTTTTAACAGATTCGATAATCGACTAACTCCTTTGTTATTCATTTACTTGCCAATATAATTTGTAGATTCACTTAATTAATAAATCATTTTATTCCATTATTGGTACTTCTAGCAATCACTTTATTGAAATTGTTACGAAGGATAATTTCGAACTATGATTTTAAGCACAGTCTGGCACTTATCAGATGAGTAGCCGTTGAAGAAATTAAGTGAATGCCAATAAATAAATTTATTAATTGATATGGAATAATTTTAATTTAAAATTGTGGATAATATACTGCATTTCACATTCATACAATGTTGTATTGAATCATCTAGCGTATTCATGTTATCCGGTTCAGAATGATCAAAATAACAATGCAGTGAATGCATCTGGAAGGGAATTCAAGGAAGAATTTTCTAGTTGATTATTTTCAAGATGTGATACCCAAAACTATCATAGTTAATTCATATTTCCATCAATTTGATTAATATTTTAGTTTGAAGCGTTTGAAATAATTTTATTCTTGAATTAGGAGAAGTTTCCTTTTCAAATTTTCACCTTAATTTGAGAATTATTTTTTTAAATTAAAATTATTTCATATCAATTAATTAATTTATTTATTGGTTTTCACTTTTCAAATTTTCATCTTAATCTGAGAATTATTATTTTTTAAGAAATTATTTTTTAAATAATCTGAGAATTATTATTTTTTAATTATTTTTTTTTTAAGAAAAACTTTTCCTCATATAAATTAATGGTAATAGCTAAACGAGGAATGTAATTGACAGTTTGATAGGTTGCACTTTTCGTTTTTTATGACTTTTCCATCATTTTTACTTAATTAGTTTTAAGGAAAGGATTGTCTTGTTACTGTTTGTCATCATTTAGTGACCATTGATAATCGTATCGATTACTTTTCTAGATGATCTAGAATACTTGCTCTTACCCGTTCATCGTCCTTTATTGAAAAAAATTGATAACTGATTATAGAACCAATCTCACTTAGATTATTATTGAGGACACACTTAATAGATTATTATTTCATACATCTCCTCCATGGATGCTTTTATTAAATCTTCTTTGATTAAAATATACAAAAGATTTAAAATCTTTAAATTGTATTTTTTTTTAGCGCTATCATTTTATCAGATTTTATTTCATTGGAAAAAATCAATATTAGCTGAAATTTATTTAAAAGTGATTTGATCAAAAGGTAACAGTTTTATTATATTAATTTCTCTCTTCGGTAGATCTCTCTACGCGATCAAAGTTTGTATTGATAATTCAATAAGCAACACATTGGCTCATTAGTGTGAATGAATATTTTGCTTTCATTGAATTTATCGCCCAGTTAATTAGTAGATTAAAAAACTCAATGAGTTAGTAGATCAAAAAACATTATCAAGTTATTATTTATTTTGCTTTATAGCATTCAGAATAAACAAATAAATTCCATGAAACCGTTAGTAATATGATATTCAGTATTTACTAATAATTAAGCTAACGTAACAGCTCCCCTGTTTAATTGTTATAAAATTATATAAATTAAGAAATTAAAATTGACTTACTTTAGGGAAGCGAAATGAAAACATTTAAAGTTTTGATTAAAGTAATATAAAATATATTCATGTTTGAAAAATTTCAGTTTAAAAAGAAAACAAAGGAAATTTAATACTTTTTTGTTTGACTGAAATAAAAACAAAAATATTCATTTTTCATCCCTCAAAATACGATGCAAACAAAAAAAATATGCGAAAGATCGATCGATCGTCCAATCATTGAAACAATTTTGGGTTTCAATAACATTTAGTATTCAATCAAACCCTTTTTTATTATTGAAAAGGTACAGATCATTTAAACGCTACAACGAATTTGAGAAGGGAAAATTGATTTGTAACGACGATCATAATTTATGCATTATGCACCTAAAGGTTTTTATTCGATTTCAGAAATTAAGGAAATAATGCATTGAATATGAAATGAAATGAGAAATCGAATTTTTGAGAAAAAGAAACTATGGACTAAACTTGCAATTACTGTTGAAAATAAATTCTTGGGAGAGAAGTAATTCCCGATCGGAGGAACTTTGATGGCCAAAAGATTAAAGGTCAGAAGTTTAGTGATCGAATAAGTGATAATGTAAATTATCAAAAAGCGAAAAATTGAGTGATATATCAACAATAAATCATATAAGTGTTTAATTGTCACAAAACATTAATTTACATAACATTTTTAATAAAATGATTCAAAAATATACGGAAGTAGTTTAAATGTACGTCAGGATAATAAGCCTTGAATGAAGTGGTATTAATAAGTATAGTATAGTATTAAGTGTAGTATAGGGGACGATGACAAATTTTGATTTTAAAATGCCAAAAAAATATTTTCACTTCAGCGCAAATAATTATAATAAAAATTTCAATATTTAATATTAGTAAAGGTAAAGAGAAGGAAAGCTTTTCTTCATCTCACTTATAGTTAGTTGCTTCTAGTTAACCAATCAAAAATATGAATTAAAAAATTTTTTGAGCTTATTTTATCATCAGAACAAACTCATTTTTTCTCCTTATCAATCAGTCATGATCTAAATTAAAATGAAAACTAATCAAACGGTACAAATAGAAAGTTAAATTGCAAATAAGCTTATTTCGATTATTTATTTCTTAAATAATATCAAACAGTATAAAAATAATTGCTTGCACCACATCAATAGGATTACAAATCATTCGACCACTGAAAGCAACTTATCATCATCCACTTGACAATAATAGTCTCACTAAAGCAATTTATCATCATCCACTTGTCAATAATGGTTTCACTTCGACTTTTTTTCTGACAACTCATCCAGTTTTTGATGTCTGTGATATATGAGTGCGCTCAGCTGATAGCAGAAGTAAGTTAATTTGATTATGATTGATAAGGAAAAAAATTAATTTCCCGACAAAAAATTTTTTTGGTTAATTTTTAGTGAGAAAATTAATTTTTCTTTTTTTGCTCTCATCTTTTCGAGTTGCTTATTTATATGTTTATATTTTTGATTGGTTAACTAGAAGCAACTAACTATCAGTGAGATGAAGAAAAGCTTTCCTTCTCTTTACCTTTACTAATATTAAATATTGAAATTTTTATCATAATTGTTTGCGCTGAAGTGAAAATAGTTTTTTGATATTTTTAAATCAAAATTTGTCATCGACCCCTATACTTTTTTTCTAACTTAATTTATTCATTTCATTCTTTATTATTAGCACAAAATATATTTGCCTAATTGTCAATAATAATTCATTTCCATACATAATTTGAAGACTTACAATTCCCGTCAATAACAATGCTTCATTTTACAATCGTACCACTTCATTCAAGGCACATTATCCTAGCTTAAACTTAAACTATGTCTGATATATTTTTGAATTAACTTATTAAAATCGTCAATTGCATCAGCGTTTTTCGACAATTAAGCACATATATTCGATTTGATATGTAATTCAGTGTTTCTCTTTCTGGCGCTCCTATAATATTGCTTATTTCATAAATGAACTTTTATCATTTAAATTTTCTATTTCATAAAATTGAACAGTTTTGCTGTTCCATCTTACATAACCTTTATTATATCCTTTTGATCACAGTCTTTTTAAAGAAAAATTCCGAAGATATTTTAAATGAAAACTTCTGCGTTAATTGTGCAAAGCACGTCCAAATTTATAAATATCATCATTAAAGAGCAGTGCAAATTATGACTTTTTGATTTCAAAACAGCAATTTCATCCCTTCAATTACTACAGCCTGATTTATCAAGGGAATTTATTATCCAAAACAAGCAAGATTACGTTTTTAAAATCTTGCTTGTTTCGAAAAATAAATCATCCCCTTGATGAACCATCGAAAGTTTTTAATAAAAAAGTTTTGTCCCTTTATTCGCAAATATCAATTTTCTTAGAAACGACGCACGAAGCCGACCAATTATAACTATTTAATGTGAAATAAGTCTAAATTGAAAACTTGAACCCTGGACAGTTGTTTTTATTAAAAAAAGAACAGAAAATAGCAAAATATCGCAACTATTTTTTAATTTTTTTTCTCCTATTAATGTAACCTTTTCTATAGCAAAATAATAAATAAGCTGTTAGCATAACTTGCCATTTATTTCGATCTTTTCCTCATAATGTTCCAATCTTTGGTCAATCTAATTAATGCTACAATGATTAGTAGAGTGCCGGAACATTCCAGGAATTGCTGAACTGGATAAAAAGCGAAACTTTTCGGTCACACACTTCTACGAATCCATCCGACAAGTTTGAAATTACAGCATTTCTCCGTAACTTTTTTTT
The DNA here is from genome assembly GCA_916381525.1 of Cercopithifilaria johnstoni. NCBI lineage: Eukaryota > Metazoa > Nematoda > Chromadorea > Rhabditida > Onchocercidae > Cercopithifilaria > Cercopithifilaria johnstoni. The sequence goes on from CAKAEH010001403.1 coordinate 121,940, forward strand.
TCTCCATTGGTATTATTATTTCCGTTGATAACTGTTAACTTTATTTATTTAAGTCATTCAATTGAATACTTCATTTAGCGTTTGAGTCATAGAATAACTCAACTATTTCTATGATAAGACCACACATTAACTCTTTAAATCAGTCATTTCACATATCTATGGTTATTTTGCAATAATTTTTTCTTGTCAATGTTATTATGCAGACTAAGACGCGTAGCAACATTGAGAGGAAGAAATTATTTAATTTGCAGTGAAAGGAAAAAAATTGTTTAATTTGAAACATGAGACTTGAGCAGTGTTTCAGCAGATGATCCGGTTGAGATCTTGAAATGTCATCATTTAAAAAAAAAGACTTGAACTCATTAATTCCAGTCTTCCGAAGATTCAACAATCAGCTCCTTTCCTTTTTTTCAGCCTTTCCTTATTCATTGGCTCATATGGCACATTTCTGCAAATATAATTATTTACCCCTGTTTAATACTTATTATTTTCATTAAAAATCTTTGCGTTAACCGCAAGTTGTGTTAGGCTCGAAAGTAGAAACCATTAATTGTAATAACATATTATTACTATTACTAGTGTTAATATTATTATCGTTGTTATTAATTTATTTTTCTAAATTGTTAATATTACTATACAAATTATTTCTGACAATTCGCGACATACGCAATATAACCTGGAAATACATGACAACTTTAATTAGTAAAATGTAATGCGACGGCTGTGACTCCCGTTCGCTCCTTTTAGTTTTTTTTAAAAACATATTTGAAGAACTTTAGTTTTCTTCTTTATACTCCGTACCTCATAACTTCTTTTTCAATCCATAACTGTTAAAAGATAACGAGTCGACACTGAAATCTTTGTTTTCGTTAAATTTTGTATGTTCATGAAATATGGAAATGATGAGAATTTCCAATTTATAAGTGATGAAAGAAAGGAAATTACAACTGCTGACAAATATCATTGCCGGTATATTCATACTAGCTAACATTGCTTCTGTTGTATTGGCTTTGGTCATTTGGGATTACAATCATTATAAAGCACTCTGGAATATTACTTACTATGGTTAGTTATTTTAAAAGTTATTTATAAGAAGAAAAGAATAGTGAAGTGATCTAAATGGAGTTTGGTTCTAAGTGAAAAAATACGAAAATGAAACACAACTTTAATGACTAAGAATCTTTAAAAGTATTTTCCAGCTAGAACATCAATAAACTCTAACGCTCACCACTGATTTTTTTAGTTTCTTATTAACATTTTTCTTCCCCTCCTCTCCTCCAATTATTTGCATTTTTTAAAGTGTGACTTCAAACATTATTTTTACTTAGAGGTTTTGTACTTGTTTCTTTCAGGTTCATTGATATTATCGATTTCTATCAGCACCATTATCGTAATTATGCTTCTGAAAGGAATGCATAATAAGCAGCCTTATCTTATGCTTCCATTCATTGTTTACTGTTCACTCCAGGCTACTATCAGGTTAATACCAGACTTGAACGTATGAAGAAAACTTTCCAAGATTATTTCTCAGAAATTTCGAAAACCGAGTTATTTTCTAGCTCTCTACATTAGAAAAATTTCTTCCAACATTTTTCTATTCCTTTCAACCACTACTTTTTCAAGTGAAAATGAAAATGCGATTCACTTCCAGTGTCTTCAATTCGCTGAACTTTCATTTTAGTCTTCTGTTTCTGTCCTACTTTATTGCGACAGCTCTACTACAATATTGGTTTAGTGGTACCTTCTTTTTATATACTGTTCAGTCGGCAATCATATTTATTTTGGTATCATTATATTGGATCATATCACTACAAATTGTCCGTAAGCAACGGCGACAAATTCAGAAACCCATCGAGCTGCATCACAAATCACTAGTATAAAAATATTCAAATCCACTTTCCGCGAATTGTATTTGAGAATTTCGTCCACAGAATATATAGGTTTATACCTATTCTTTAACAAACATTAAATTTCAAGGCAAAGTCAAATCTCAAATTGATTTTCAACTTTACCCAGTTCAGTATTTAATTTAAGCACAAAGTACTAATTCAAATACTTGATATTGCGGAATGCGATGAGCAGCTTTACTTTTTGTAAATGGCTAATAAACACTGCTTACCAGTTTTAGAAAATATAGAGACCATAAATTCAAAAATTCATTTAAGAAACTGCATCCTCTTGATACCACAGCAAGTTTCATTTCCAACTGCATTTAATCTAACACTGAATACACTGAATACAAGCATGCTGGTTTTATAAGGGCCACTGATTGTACATATGCAGTACGCTTGTTCCAATTGAAGATGATAACCTACTGATCAATGCCATAGTATCAGAAAGATGTGCGAACCTAAATTCGTCCCTTGATAATTTACAGATTTAAATAAATTAGATTACAACAATAATGTCCTTTTTGCTTTTTTCCGCCTCACATCCGTCACAACTTCTATCAGTTATATGCCTAGTTTTACTAACAAATTTAATTAGTTTCCATTGGTTATTGAAATTTTAACAACCGGAATTTAGTAATCATGTTAATTTCAATTGTATTTGCATCATGATTTGTCACCAAAATGTTTCACAGGTGTGTTATGCTTTACATGTAGCACAGATCAAATCAAGCCTTGCAATTTCATCACATAACAAAAATCACAATAAAAATACAGTGATAATCCTGATTAATTACGAACCTGTACAGTTTTCATACAATTATTGACTTTATCCCGAGACTTCAGCAACCGCTAAATTTTAGCATCTAGCAATCATTTTTTCTCCGCCGAGCTTTCCCTATAAGGAATACCATACTGCCTCAATGCCGGGAACTGCTTCTTTAACCAATGAATATATGCCATATCTTGTCGCTCTTCTACCTTTCTGACCTTCTCATTGAATTCGATTGTGTAATGGATGTAATGCCAAACTAAAGTACCAAATATTTACTTTTACTGAGCAGAATTCATTTAAAAAAAAGGAAAAATAAAGATGGGAATGTCATCTAGCAGGAAAAATATTAAATGAAAAAATTTCATTCCTTCTGACTATATTGACATGAACATATAAATAGTAAATAAAAAAAGAATTAGAACAAAGAGTAAAATTTTTACCTGCAAAGCCAATAAGACCATAAAATGCATAACGTTTCCATTTTCTCGCGAAGAACGATTTATTTGTATTCAAAGTCATTTGTAAGGAGTTTCAGAATTCTACTGAAACCATAACTTTGTTAAACAAGTGACGTATCTTATAAATAACACAATATAAACGTGACAATAGATAAACGACAATATTAATGCTTCGCATTTTCGTTTATGAATATTCCTATGTTACACAGTAATTCCGATGGATAGCATTAGAGAATGTATGATCTTTATGCAAACTATTTATGTCTTATAACAGCAGTCCAGTTGGTCAGGACACTAAAGAATGGGAACGACAATCCAACAATATAAAGTTTAATCAGCTGAATCCAAGAGGTTATTCACAAGGAAAAGGTAAAGCCTATTTTAAAATGAAGATAAAGTTTTGATAGGGTAGTTCGCATAACACTCATTAAAAATACCAGTAATAAGGGTTGATTCGTACCTCTACAAATTTCCGCTTCTCCTTTAAACCGTTAGAAGTACGAAGTATATGGATACAACTGTTTCTTTGATTTAGAATATTTCTTTATTAGATTGACTATTGTTTTAGAGGACTGAATTTTGTGTTCTGCATCTGAAAGGCTAAAGGAGTACTATTGTGAATGGATTTTTACTTGCTATAATACCAGCACCTAATTACTTCATTCTCTAAATCACCGCCAATATATCCGTTCTCCGATAGGACTGATTGTATTATATGCTCCAGATTAAAATTAACTCTTCTAGTGAAGTAATTTAGGATGAAAGAAAAAAGGATGAGTATATTTTCCGCAAATTTTAAGGACGAGCTACTCGGAAACATTTACTATGAAATAGAAGATGACGGGTGAAAAGTAATGCGAATGCCTATCTCAACTGTCTTCTTCGCCTCCCTGCCAAAACTTAGAAAAACAAATAATGAAACCCAGAAATGTAATACAGATAATAAGAATTGAAGAAAAACCAATCAAATACTCCCCCCCAACCTCCTCTCTCATCCACCGCTATTTCTTTCCTGTTTCTTTTCAGCTCAGAAATCATAGCTCTCGTCCTTACAATAGTCTCACTATGAAAATAGAAATGGTTCAATTGCTATGGTTTGATTCTGAATAACTGAAATTTAAAGTTTAATGAGAATACAAATTTAAATCCTTAACTGATGCATTACAATGTAAACTGATTAGTTAATTTTTCTTTTGGTGAAAATTTTTTCAACTGCACTGTTTGACCAGTTTAAGAGTGGCATATAAGCAAATGGTACTATTTTATTTTTACTTTGCCTGCTGATTTAAATTTTCCATACTTTGATAGTCTTCCCAAAATTTTATCTTCGAAAAGTAGATAGTGTCTTTTCAAATCACCTATTCCTATGTTCGAAGAACATTAATTTAAAGAACTATGATTCGATCTAAATACTTTCGTACATTTAACGCAACGCTGTTATCAATTGTTTTAGAATAGCAACCGGAATAGGATGGGTGAGTTCTGGTGGTGCCAAACATTAACTAATTTTTCTTTTAACTAGTTGCTGAATAACAAAAGAGAATACTAGCTGTTCCCGATTTCACGTCAATTTGCAAAACTATTCATTGAACAAACGTCACGGTTCAAATTTCTACGTGAATTAGGGAATTGAATGTCAGTTAACAGAAATTAATCATAGATCGATTAATTTGTAAAAGTGAGCAGTTCTTCATCCTTCAGTTTTTCACTGCCTATTGATTTGGTATTTTTCAGAATAAATTTATAGAAGTGTATTAACATTCATAGCGGTAAGTTTAGCCATATTTCATATACTGATCAGAATCTTCTGGTCAGTAAGTTTCCGGAACCTATTCAGAAACCTTGCAAACAAATACCTTTCATTGTGGTTAGTAGCAATATTTAATAATATAGTAATGATAAATTGTGATGGAATAAGCTGAAAAAAAATAATTTCATTGTTTTATAATGACAATGATAACAAATAACAAATACTACAGGGTATGTATAACATTGAATTACTTTGATTCTGATTCTAATTATGATAGCAGAAAAAAAATCCTGTTTTGAGTTGAACACTCCACACAACTTCTTCTTCTTTACTAAAAATTGGCAATTTGAACAACTGTAGAGGGTGAGATACAAGGAAGGTTTTTCATTTAAAATGTTCCACGAAACTTTGCTCTCTCCTTTTAAAATAAACATGAAGTTTTGATGATACGTATGGAACACATTCCTATTGAACTATTATATAAACTATTCTTTCTTCATTTTCTTCCTGTTATTTTATATTAGTTTCGGAGAAATATAAGCAAAAGTTTTATAAGTTTCTTAAATTTTAAACTTTAAATAATGATAAATACCTCCAAGAAGTTGAATTTCTTGAATTTTCCTATTTTAAAAATATGCACTTAATAGTGAAATAATATTTATTCAAATTTCAGAACAATTTTCTTTGATATTTTCCTTATCTTAAAATCTATTAGTGATTAGAAGGTAGAGGGAGGAGGTGTAACCCTTTATTCTTATCATTTTAGGACTGAAAAAATTGCTCATTGCATTGCAATTTCAATGATAAGGAAGGGTGTACGTACGCTTTTCTCATAGTTTGTTGAAAACCAAATCCTCGTTAATATCAACGCATTTATTAATTCTTATTAATTCTTTATCACAGTTAATTTTGGTCTTTTTATACTGCAACCATCGAAATAACTATTTTGAAGTTTTGAAAGATTTTTTTTGGTTTTCCTTTTAATTGGAAATTTAATTGTTACATATTTCATTTAACAAAGTTCACAAAATCAAATTCTGTTATAAATTAATAAATTAATAAGGTAAATAGGGTATAAACAATATATAACAATAACAGAATTAAGATTTCTTTTCCTATTTTCTTCATTAACTTTACTAATAGTTAATGTGATTAGAAAAAAAGGTTGAAATGAATAACTAATACCTACTTCTACTATTACTACCACTCTTTTTGTCTCAAATAGGCTTAATAGAAGTAATATATTTAGTGATATATTTTCATCATTCTCTTTCTTTAAGGAGGCCAACAATATGGTCCTAAATTAAGATTCTCAGAAAAATGATATTGTTACAATAAATCGTTCATTAATTAGTCGTGTATTTCTAGCAGATATGATGTGATAGGAAGGTAAAAGGAAAATGATCAATCTAATCACTTCAGAATAAAAGAAAGTTTTGTATTAGAAGGATGGAAAATGAAGGCATTGATTTCATACTATTTGCTTCATTGATTTCATGCTATATTAGCTCATGTTTTCCTTACAATATTGTTGCATAATTTTTGCTGATATTAAAGGATGTCATCGTTATCTATGATTATCGAATATTTTTAATATTTTTTGAAGTTAAATTCTATAACTCTTCTTTCTAAAATTAAATTTTATGAGATATTTTTGATATAGAGAAAATAAATTAATCAATAAAAATGGAAACAAAAATGAATTCCTGAATCATTTATCATGATAGAATGCTTGATTCTTATACTTTAGAATAAAAATATAGTCTGATAATTATGAAGGCGAATAATCACCGCATTGTCACCATATTTTACAGCGTCATCTGAAATGAATTTTATGTCTTTTTTAGCTAAAAACGAATAAAAATATTAGCATAGTCCGATGCTTGAGCAAACCATTGTGTACATGTGCATGCCTGCCTGCCTATATGTATATTATGTATGTATGTGTGTGTGTGTGTGTGTGTGCATGTGTCTGTCAAACTGTTTGTGCATTTTAACTTCACAATACTGTCAATTGCATGGAGCTGATTTCCCGCACGTTCATTTTAGATGAGCCGCTTTTCCCGTACTCTTTCTATAACGTAGCGCTTAATTATTCGTCACCGATCGTATTACTACGTCAACGATACGCTTTGACTTATTTTTTCTTGTTTTGCAATAACATAAAGAGCACTATTGTCGTTATGTCGTAAAAATGAATTTCTCTCGATGAAGATTAAAATTTAAAAGAAAAAAAACTAAGCGCTTATGTTCGATCTATTCGCTCAACATTAAAAGGAATTTAAGTGTCTTTCGAATCATTCATACTATTTTACACATTACATCTACCTATCTATTGTCCTATGTTTTTTTCTACCAATTGTAAAATTGATTTCAAAATTAACTACAACAAATTCGTGCGAACCTTATTGCTTTTGCAATAAACAGATATTTTATTTGCGATCAGAAATTTAATGCAAAAGTTATATGTAGTGCAAAGCAATAGATAATAGAGAAAATGAAAATGAAATGATCATTGGCTTATATTTTTTCATTTTCTGAATCAAGCAACGATTCTGTGTTGCTTGTTGTGGGAGCACATACACTTCCCTTCATTCCACGTAAGGCTGTGCGTTGATGGGCAACGTTTCAAACCGTGTTGCCAATCTGAAGTTAAACGGTTTGAGTGTTGTCCAACATTGCTATGCTTTATTTTTTCCTCACATCTTCAAAGAATTCTTCTCGTTTGCTCACTTAATCAACTGTTAAGTGTCAATCCTATCATTCTGATAAGGTACTGATTACATCATTTTATGTAGATAATATCATGGACTATTAATTATTTAGACCAAATTAAAAATAGGCTTTTTAGATTTTTTCAGATAATGTCATCGAGTTCTGTAAAATCACACTTTATTTTTACAATTAAAATTTAATTTAAATTGCTGGGGTTCTTTTTCTTTATCATTGATAAAAAGTTGCATGAATTATGCAATTCTTAATTTATTCATATTTCAGACTATCAAATTCAAGATTTAAGGTCTGCAACGCGTGGATCGGATGAACTGGTTGCAAAAGAATTTCATCGTAATCAGTTATTTTTTCCTTCTCTACCGTACTTTTTTTGGACTCCTGAAAGTCATAAATGCTTTATGTCATAAATTTTAAAGTCAGTTCTACTTTTTCTTAAAAAGAATTTTACTTTTATATAAGTAATTGATCAGATGCAAACTTTAACTTTAAGCACACAGCATTGTCTCTCTCTTTTTTAACATTTTACACTTTGCAATATCCTTTAATGACATTTTCTGCCATGACTTGATATAGATAGTACAGAGCTGTCAGCTTTTAAAAGCAACTGTAGAATGACATGATTGATGACGTCCTCGTTTGCCACCGCCGAAACATTTGTTTATCATATGAGCTGGGAAATAACAACATAGGCACGGTACTATCAGTGACATAACCGCCAAAAATAACCATCTTTTCATACGTTTCAATAGTGATGTATGGCGTGGTCCAAATGAGAATACATTCTACAATTGCTATTAACAGTAACTCAATACTGAATATTTCTAATTATAGTGGTGATCTGATTTTGTTTAAATCAAATCACTACTATAATATTTACTTCAATTAATCATGCTTATCGATAAATATTTAAAATGAAAAATTTTTTCATAATACTTTTTTCCAAAACTTTTAAAGTTAAACTATTAGTCTCATTTAGATATATATGATATTACTATTTAATTTTATCTGAAGATTAAAATCAATTCGTTTTTTTTAATTTCTGAGAAACTAACATAGCCTTGTCCAAAACGATTAATATTAGCAGGCATATCGTCATAACTCCTACAACAATGATATATAGCACCTTCCGCTACCGGATAACATGTCAGAAAACGAATTGTATGCTCGATAGGGTCCGGAGCTTCTCTGGAAACAACTAATCCGATCATTTTCAGATAAGAAATATTTTAAATAAGTTATAATCAAAGCATTCTCATCTGTTATTTGTATTGACATAATTAAACAATTATCGATTATATTAAAATACAAGTAAACTAATTACTTGCAAGAACCAGAAGTGTTTTCATTACAATCGAACCATTCACCACAATAAAAGCATCGCAATGGAAGTTTCAGTATTCGTTTTCTTTTTGGTAATACAATACATTCATTGTTTTCATAAACAGAAAATTTATTCGTTTCTTTCAGAAAACGATTCTTTTCGATCGTATCTGTTGGATGTGAAATTTGATCTGCAAAATCATATTGGCAAACAATAAATAAAGGTATTTACTGGATATTGATTCAGAATTACAGATTCAGAATTTTTAAACTTAAAGATTACACTGTTAAACAGATCGACAATGTGATTGCATGATTACCTGATGTATGTGAAATATTTCGTTGATACGTAACTATTCTTTTTTTAGCGTGTAACATCTTCACAGAGTCATTTCGTACCACAAGAACCGGCTTTTTTTGATAGGCCTGGAAAGTGCACAATGATAGCTTAAAGGTCTTAGAACTATCAAACTGATATTCGAGCCGATGTCAAAGGTTTGGGTCTTCTGCAAATTTCGATCAATAAATTTACCTTTTCTTGAATCACAATTGTTGAAGCAGATGTTGAAGCACTATTGTTTGCAGCTTGCATTCCAGTTTAAACTAATTACAATCTGCAAATAATAAATAAACTAATAAGTGAGTAAATTGAGGTGTAAAATATGGACTAATAATGATAAGTTGAACTTAGTCTAAACTGAATAAGACATGCCACAGAATTTTGAATCGTATCACTTAATTAATAATAGACATTTTATAAGAAATTATTTTGTATAAAACTTTTCGAAGACTTAAGAACAAAAACTATGTAAACACAAGTCGAATGATTAGATTATTCGGTTCCTTTTTCCCACACTATCATAATAATATTTCAGTAAGGTAATAACTTAAAGAATCTTATTAACAGTTTAAATTTTTCTTTAAACTTAAAAAAAAGAAATGTGCGTTATGGAATCTTTCTAAGCGCTATTAGAAATTTTTAGGTTCAGTTTTTTGCGTTCCACTATTCTGATCATTTATATTTATACTCACTATAACTAATAGCGTAATTGTTTCTCATCCATTGTCTATAACTGCCCTTATTAATTACCACAAATAGAGTTGATCGATCGGTCTCTTCTTTTCAATATATCGTGTGATTTATACTGCAAAAAAGGGATATTTTTATTTACGCGCAAATTCAATAAAAGCGCTAACAGTCAAACAAAAAAATTAAAAAAGAGCGATGGAAAAGCTAACAGTTAAAAGCTATTCCTCCGAAAGAGGAGGCAATTGAAAATTTTTTTAACATAAAATTTTGTGGCATTTATGACCCATGCGTGGGTGGAACTTATGTGATAATAATTGTGAACTTGAAGAAAGGCAAACATATATGTTATATTTATTCGTTGCAGATTAGATGATAGCAATCAAAGCAGAATTTAACTTCAGTCAAAATTAGTGGATAAAATTAAGGATGATAGAAATTGAGTGTTTCTTTTTTGCAATAGATGTAAGTGAATTTAGAGAATTAAAACTCTCTAGAAATACATATTTGAAGGATTGTTAGAAATGAGTAATGGCAATTTTGTTATTGCTGCATTTTTGATATATTTGGTGGATTTGAATATCAAGTTATTAAGCTTATAATTTGCATCTAAAATAAGCATATTAAAATATTTGCGCAATAATCTTATATCGTACAAATTCCACATCATAATTGATATTAACATAAATCTGATCATGAGGTGATAAAATTTACCTGTCTAAAGTTACCTGGAAGTCATTCTAGTTTGGTCTAATATTATCAATGAAGAGATAATGATCGTTGCAGAGAATATCTGAAATGAAAACATACGTTTAATCGATTATGCATGTCAATTAAAATTTTATGAAATGTATTCTACATATATCTTATACATAAATCACATGTGATTTCAAGTAAAATAAAAGTGAAAAATTCCATTCAGAGATCATTTATATCACCGTATGATGATAATTATTATGACAATTACATATTCAAGTGATATAGAGACAATGATAATTGCATGCTTAGATGTAATAAACTGCATCTATGATCTGTCAACCCCATACTTGATACTAGATGAAAACAGGTCAGATACAATTGGATCACAACCAGATGAAATCAATAACAATGGGAATATGGATTTGCGTTATTCATAAAATTTCATTTTCTAAAGTTACTTAAAGAAAGCAAAACGAATGCATTTGCAGAATTGCAAATGAGAAGGTAAAAGCACAATAATAACTTTGGTGTAAATTTCTTTTCCTTTTCTAATAGTTGCAATTTGCAGTATTCAGTGCAGCTGCATACCGTATTCATTTTTTTCCTATATGCATGTAACATAATCATAATTAATTCATTCTTAAAATGAAAGAAGATGTCGAAAGGAAATAGTAGAAGGTGGAATTTTGAACACACAAATGTCGATCAGAGTGATGATGAACACAAATTGAAAACCATCGAACAAATTCAGATCATATCGACGATTATTCTATAAAAACAGCGCTGCACTTACTCAGCGGGGATACCGCCTATGGATGCCATTATAGTGAATAATATTTTATACCGCCATATGGACAAAATATGTTATATATTTGGCAGTCTCTGATAACGACAATGTTATCAAAATAAATTAAACATCGATTGTTTAGATAAATAAAAAAGTTCTATCCGTTTTTTAAGATTCTATTTAAAAATGTCGCAATTTTGATTTTGTTAAGTTGAAAATTCATTGGTTTTGAGTGCTTGTCATCAAATTAAGCTTAATTTTAAAAACTTTAATGTTACCATCGACTATTAGCTAAAGACTAAAACAAAAAAAAAATTCAAAAATAAGAAAAAACTTTTCGAAATTCTTGAAAAAGAAAGTTTTTAAAATGAAAAGAAAAAATGGAATGCAAATATTAATTTTAGGATAGCGAAGAAACAAATAAATATACAATCTCTTCATTGATGTCCGTGGGAAATGATAGTAAAAATTCAGTATTTTATTTAATAATATTTTCTAAACGCATTTTTTAAATTTACTATTTTAAATGTTTCTGTATTAATGGTTCTTTGTTTAACTTCTTTCAATTATTCTAACTTTGTGGTTATCATTTATGCATTTTATCATAAATATGCGGCCCATTTCAAAATTTTATTGAATAGTAAAATATTTAGGAAACTGTAAAATTTAAAATACCGTAAGAAGTACATTTGTTTACGTGTTTTTTAGACTGTAAACACTATTAAAAAGTTTTGAACCATAAACATTATTGAAAATATGTGATAGAACTCGAAGCTTTGAAATAATGACAATATTGGTATATTATAAAAATTTAATTAGCCAAAATACCTAACAAACTACACATTTAGATGTGAACCATAAATTTATTAACAATAAATTTATAGTTAAAGTAATTGTAAGCAAGTTATTTCAATGAATATATATTCAATTTACTATTTCAAATGTCCATGTATTAATAATTGTTGCTTGTTTTTTGACTATTTAACTTTTTTTAACTTTCTAACTTTCCGATTATCATTTATGCATTTTATCATAAATTAAAAATAAATTCTTATATTCAGTTTTTTTTGCAAGTATCAATGTTCCACCCATCAACGGCTGACATACTTACAGTGGGCTGAGATAATTTGAAATAATTGGAAGAATAATTTTGAATTCCACTTTTTTCCGGTATATAAGCACATTTATCACATACAATTTCATATGGCCATTATCTTAGTTCAGTTTCTTTAAAGGTATTGATTCCATCACTTCTTTCAATGAGAATAAATTACAAACAATTTACGTAAAATACCAATTTCTCCTCCACAGGTCATATCTACTGTAATCACCAATGATCATCTATCCGTTTACTGTAAAGGTCGGTAACTCCATCAAGATTATATTGAATCAGATTTTACGGCAAAATTTCTTCATCAAATTCTTGTATTTTTTATGAATCATGTGAATCTTTATAAATCACAAAGACCTCATTCCATCTCCACCGGACGAAAGAGAAAAATATAAGAACGTTTAGAAAAAGTTTACGGATCGAATCTGCGTTAATTCTTATAGTGCGACTTCTCGAGAATGTCTTCTTCAAAAATGGGTGATATAGAAAGAATATATTAAAAATAAAAAACAATTCGGCATTTAAAGTGTAAAAAGGATGAAATGTCTCGTAGTTCAAGTATCATCCATATGAAATTGAAATACAAAAAAGTTGAAAACAAATTTTACAGAGAGTTCTAAACTTCAATCTAAGATTGAAATGGAAAACTGAAATCAGAATTTAGGAAAAGTTCGCATTCAAATTTTATGAAAGTTCATGAAATGCGTAAAAAAGCATTTGTTTCATTTATTTGCAATTTGATGTTCATTCATTACGAAATGATTCTTTTCTCCGATGAAATATTAAAATACAAGAACTTAAATTTCTTATTCTTTTCTAGCTTTTCACCAGTAATATATGTCTTCTATAGATCTTAATTGATAAGTCTTACAATAGATGGAACGCGTAGAAACTTCTGAAATTACTGCTAATTATGCATGATCCAAAATATTAAAATGGTACGCAGTTATCTAAAGACAATTTATTCGCCATAAAGTTTTCTAGGCCTATGCTACGTTTCTTACAAAGCTGTAGAATTGAAGAAATTATTGAGGTTTCAAGCAAAGATGAAAAAGTGAGATACTGATTTCGACCATCCTAAACATTATATGAGCATGCTTTACAATATCTACAGTGTCGTAAAGGAAATATGTTTCAAAAATTGCTTTATTGGAATTGCTCCACTAAGAAATAAATTAATTGTGCTACTAATAGATTGCCAGTGTATCACATCTTTCAACATAACTACTGGACGTGTAATAAAGATTAGCGAGCAGCAACCGGTGATACATGAATGAACCACTACTGTTAAATTCTGTAACCGACGGCGCCTGAAAAAATTTGCTTTAAGTAATTGTTTAAATTACTACTGACACTATTAGGTTGTCACAAATTGAATTTTGCTCAATCAATCATTTCTGGAGCATTCAAAAAATTTAAGAGAAAATATAAATTATAATTAATTCACCAACCTTAAATATTCGTTAAGAATACATTCTTCACTTCAATTTCAGATAAGCTAAGGCAAAATAAATTAAAGCGAAAAAATTGAAAATGGAAGCAAAAATTTAGCAGAAGCATGAGTTCAGAATAACATATCAAGTTACTTCTATTTACATTTTTTGTAAATTATCACTAATGAAAGGAAATTCATATTTGAAAAAATGATCGTCTTAGTCGGAGTTGCATTATAAAACTAAAATTAGTAACATTATCCTGATCCATGAATGAACCATCTTGAATAGAAAAAGATCAAATATTAGATCGAATTTGGTTTCTAATTCCACAAGATTATCCAAGAGCTTTTGTTTTTAAAATTATCAAATATAAGCCCAAATATGAAACGAATGTTCCTATTCGGTATGATAAGTTCATAAAGAGGGAACGTAGGATAATTCTCGTAAATTTTTAAAATTTCTATACTTCAAATCGGACAAAAGAATTGAATGCAATATTAACAATAAGCATAACTTTCACGATTAAAGCAAACTTCCCATTTTTTCTAAATTCATTTGTTGAAGATGAATTTTTCACATATGAACGAACATAAAAGCAGAACCAAAACTGAAGTTTAACTTTACTTTTTTTCTAATTTTAAGCTTTCTTCCATTGTTAGGAAAAATGAAGACAGTAACTTTCTCATTTTGCAAGGAATGGCACTGATTATTCATAAATTATCTTTATCTTCCTATTATTCTTTTATCGTATCATCCACTTCACTTCGTCGCTTCGCTATATTTCATTCTTTTAAAACAAATTTTATCACTGCTCTTGAAACTGACGTTTTAAAATGTAAATTTCAATTGAAGAAATTGATTATGACAACAAAATAAAGAGATAAATTTCAATTTCACAAAGAAAAACTATATATTAGAAAGAAATTGGTATTTGAGAGATGAAATTTCATTTCAGCGATGAAGTTAGAATAGATTACAGGAAATCGTTATTGCTGAATACAGGGAATCGATCAACATGATAGATGAAGGGATATTTGAAAGATTACTCCTATGAATAAGCACGGAATTGACAATTAAAACAGTATAATAAATACCTCTGAAATTTATGAAATGTACATTAACACAAATAACAAATTCCGAGTGACTTTGGCAGTTTTATCGTAAATCAACGAATCATAAACATTAACGAAAGTTATTTATTTATCTTTTCTATTTCATATAAGTGAAATGCTTTGGAAGAAAATGAATAAATTTAATTTAGCATTGGTATAAATATATTTCTATAAAAAATCGAATTTCAATCAAT
Source organism: Cercopithifilaria johnstoni (assembly GCA_916381525.1). Classification (NCBI taxonomy): domain Eukaryota; kingdom Metazoa; phylum Nematoda; class Chromadorea; order Rhabditida; family Onchocercidae; genus Cercopithifilaria; species Cercopithifilaria johnstoni. The sequence continues at coordinate 137,231 of CAKAEH010001403.1, forward strand.
AGAATAGAATGTGAGTTTGAAAAATTCAAAAATATTGCGAAATTAAAATGTTCGTTTGTTAATAATTTTAGAAAGTTATGCTAAATTAAATTTATTTTTTTCTAAGAATTTTATTGGAAAATGGTAACAATTTCTTATAGTTTTATCTTTTGAAAACTGAAGATATAATTTGCATAAATAACAAAATAAAATGAAAATATTGATTTTGGATCGATGAAATAATTATCGATAAATTATATCTTTGTAGAAGGCATTTAATTAAATTACATTATAATTATTACTAAAAATATAAAAGCAAATAAGAAGTGATGCTAAAAAGAAACAGATAAATGATAATATCTTAGTATGGAGAAAGTTATACTCGAATAATGCATATGATAGACTCTTTTATCAATAGACAAATGAGAGTGCGCATTTTAAAATTTTGAAATTCAACGAAATATTAATATTGAAATCAGTAATGTTATGCTTTATTATCTAATAAATTAATTCACATATAGCTTTGAAAATATGTGTAGGAAAGAAGAAACAATGCGTAAATATAGGAGAAAAAGTAATCCAATCAACTATTTTTCGTATCTTCCATAATGTGAATTGATTTTTGAGAATCGCTGCAAAAATATATTTATTACTGAAAAATAATTTCAATCCAATGATTTCCCAAACTCATAGATATAGTATTTAGCTGTGCTGGTAAATTGATAGAAATAGAATGAAGCTGAGTTTTTCAATTTCTTATTTACAGTTTAACAAAGAGGAATTTTTTCAAGAATGAAGAACAATCGAAAAATTATACATTTATGGTATTTTTAAATTACTTCATAATTTCTAAATAAATATTAGATTTTATAACGAAGAAAACTTTCAGCTTAAAAGCAATGAACCGATTAATGGCTGTGTATTGTCGGCCAAATTCTCCCAAATATCCATCAGATGCCAAAATTCGTAGAAATAAAATGATATTAATGATGAAAAAGAATGCTCCACCAATTAATGCAATTCCCAAATAAAAGATATGAAAATGATGGCGATTTATCCATGCCCAATTTATTTGCCATATTTGTACAGCAAATCGAAATAATACAAATCTATCAATTTTTTATTATTACTTAACATTTTATGTTAATATCAATGAATTTCGAAAATTTTTACAAATAATTCCAAAAATATGCTAATTTTATGAAAATTAATTTATAATATGAAGAAAATTTAATAAAATGTTCAAAATGTTGTTTATTTTGAAATTAAAAGCGACAACTTTAAATTTCATTTAACTTACGTAATAATATTTGTAAATTGAATAACTCGAAAAACACTTTGTCTCAAAATGCTATAGCCAGTGATTTGCATTAATGAACGAAGATGCAAAAAGATGCTGAAATAGTTATTGAATTTTTCAATTTACTGACAAAATTAAATAAAAATAATTTTTTCCATTTCTATCTTTCATAAGTATTATGGAAATTCACCTATTAATTTCCATTAAAAGAGCCCAATAAGCGTAAGGTATGAATTTACGAGAAAGAACAGCTGAAGCAAAAACAAATACGCTTGCAGCATGATGAAATAGTAGTTCAATGGTCCATTTTGAGATTTCATGTCTTAACATATCGATTGTATCGCAGATAAAATATGCTGCAATACAATTTATACAACTACGATAAAAAAACAAAGCAAAAATTACAGGAGTTATTTTTTCATTACATTAACTTCTTAATTAAATTCATAGGATAGCGTTATCACTAAAAGCTTAGTCATAAACTATTATTTTTGATCAATTTCCATTTTATAAGTTTCCTTCAGTACAATTGCATTCCGTTATCAATGGGTAATAGTTATAATAAATAAACTCAATAATCTCCTTAATTCATCTACAAGTCAAAAGTCAAAGGTTTCCATTACTACTATTGAAAAACTTTTGATTACATTCTTTTACAATTGAGAAGCAATCGAACCCATAGATAGAACTGGAAGTTGTGCACCCCATGTACCATACCAATGTATTGTCTCTTCCAGCATTACTCGCTGATGGGTTATGGAAAATATAAATGACCACATGCCACTAATACTTGAATGAAATAGACATAATGTTAAATTGCGCAATCGATACTGCCTGCAACATAATGCTTACTTTATAAAGTAAATTTTATTTTATAGCTTTTTTTTTCTAATGGAACTACGGATATAATGCGTTTCTTTCTCTCTCTAACTTCAACTTTTCTGGGATTTGTTGCTAGCAGTGATTTTCATAAAATGTTCTCACATTAATCTAAAATTCTATTTTTCAATCCAATAAAGATATATAAGCGAAAATATAATATTTAATCAATTTTATAAATATCAGATAATCAAAATCACTCAAAGTTCTTTATCTATGCTAAATGGTTTGAGCAATTAATCGTATAGAGGATATTTTGTAATTTTTGAAATAAAAAAAATCACACAAACTTGAAACCGCTGTAGCTCTTCCATGCATATATCCGAATGAAATACCCAATAATTTGAAATAAAAGAAAATAAGAAATGAAAGGTATTCGAAAATCTGATTCCAATATGCCTTTAAGTGGTGGTAATCGAAATTCCGCACCTTCATATCTGTCCATTTTGTAGGTTGAATTCAGCCAAGCTGATCAGCAGAATACCTACAACATCAACTTCAATGTCTTTTAGCCAACAGTCTCTAATCCATTGTCAATACTTCCAATAAATACATGAGTATGAAGTCGTAAGAAACACATTGCATGAACTGTGTTACATATGCAAACGAAATTTGCATATATGCAAATTTTCTTGAAATTAACGATTTCGTTTAATATCAATGAAACAAATTATACGTCCTTTTAAAAGGATAAAAATATAAAAGAAATAATATATTATCTTCATCGTGCAACGAGGTAATATGATAGCGTGATAGGTTTATCCACGAATTTTTTACTGATAACTAAACTAAATTAAGACTGATATTTGATTATAAGTGAAATGTATAATGTCACATATTTTGTTCGAAATGAAACATCTATTGCACTTTAATTGATGCTTTACCTTCTAAACGTAAGAAAGTAAGAAGATAAATTTAGTTGAAATATCTCAAAGAAATTTGGTATGATCGTCTGTTACGTTTACTAATAGTAATTACTTATTTCTCGTACGAAGAAACATTGAACTTTCCGGTAAAGTATGATGAAAAATTACAACTATGCCGAAAACACTGTGAATGCTTTTACAATAATATCGGCTTGCAATTATGATAATGTAATTAAAAACTTTACATCTGCAATGAAACTGAAAATTTCACATATCCGAAACAAAAATATATCGGCGACATTCTAATCATTTTTAAACTTAATTAGAAAGGAATCGCTATGGATAGTTAGAAATGTAAATAATTTTTTACTGCAAAACAAAGTAAAGAAATTAAATTGAACGAAAGAAGTGCACAATAATGAAGCAGCATAATTGAAAATATTTAAAAACTACCAATTAAATTGTAGAAAGCCAAATGAATCATCCGCTAATGACTCAGAGTTAAGTATTGATTTGTCATCCTTTAGTTCAACACTTTCGTGTTAAAAAGGAGAATCGGTTTTTTAAACCAAGCATGCGGGAGGATTGCTTTCGTTCTTAAATCTAAAAACTTTTGCAAAGCAAAAATCCAACATATTACCAAATATCAACCTATCCTCATGCCTTGCAACCGTTGTACCTTACCCAAAACTACCTTTGAACTACTACAGCTTTTACATATTCAATTATAGCAACCATCAACTCCATTTAACCATATTTGCTCAATACTTCATCAGAATAAAAATTGATAGCTGAAGCTTACCAATAAACGAAAAAGCATCTTTAAATACAATTGGTTCAGGGAAATGTTGAACAATTATAATTCTATCATAGCCAAGAAGTTTAAAAAAACTGTGCAAAACGCTGATTGTAAAACGCCGAAGTTTTGATTTTTCAAAAAGACATTTTCTTTGAATTAAATTTAACTTTGGAAAATAGCCAAAGAATATGAATAAAATATCTTTTTGAATTGAAATTCAATAAAGTGCACAAAAGCACAAAGTAAATTGAGCAATTCGAAAATCAATGCGAAACTTTCTGTTTCATTCATGAAATATTGAAGGCAAATCAACACCGACTACCACCGGCTTTATCTATCATATATTCAAGTCATCAGTTTTACTATCTACTTATTATAAACGAATATCGCTAATGATTTATACCCAATGGCTCCTATTTACCATTAGTTCTATTATGTTGTATGACCCTATGACCTCTTTGTGCCATTGATTTCGTATACAAAATGATCAGTTGGCTATTTACTAAAAAACAGTGCTTATCAAGTATCGCTCAACTTGAGAGGAGCGCATTTCAGTGTAACTAACTCACTGATCAGAAACGAAGCGATCTTTCCATCTACACTTCTCTGAACGAAGAATCCCAAACTAAATTCCCAACGGTTTAACGGTAATTCTATTAATTTTACTATAACGTCGAGAAGAAGAATGAACCTTTCTATCAAATAAACAAGCATTCACTTAAAATTCGATTGTGCCAATCCAAAACTTTCCACCAAAACAATGCGAACAAAAATAACCAAAATAGAAAAAGTGTGAAAAAAGAAGAATAGGATATTATGATTGGATTGAGGGCAATAATTATATGCCACTTTTATTTTTTGTTGCACTTTTCCAACGAACTTCCTAATGTATAATTTACAGCCAAAATTTCTACAAAGAAAAAAAAAACGAAAAGCGATCAATCAAAAATACTGTCATCATGCGCTATGTAAAAAGGATACAGGTAGTGAAATGAAATTACAATATCAAATTCAACCTGAAAGTATTAGTATTAGTTTTTCGGCAATTCAGAATAATAAAAATACAAGCAATGCAATAATATCAGTATTGTACTGAATTTATCACAGATTTGTTAATGTACAAAAGAAGAATGGCGAGTTCGCGATCGCGGTTTGTTTTCTTTTTTTAAAGAAGCTGTCGTATTTCTAAATTTTTGTTGCAGCTAGTCTGTTGCATTCGGGAGATAACGAATAAATCTCGTTCTGTATTCTAAAGAGCTGCAAATCAATAGTTTAAATAAGAGAAAATAATATTTTCTACACATGACTATATATGGTTTCTTCAATTCTTATTATCTTACTCTCCCTCTCTCTCTTTCTCCCTCTCTCCCTCTCTTTCTCTCCCTCTCTCATTCTTAGTATTGCTAGTTATAACAAAAAAATCAAATCTTCTTAGATTACTCTTGTTACAATGCTTTTGTTTGGAAAAAATTTTTAAATTTCGAGATATCTCAATTTCATTAAGATAAAAGGAATAGTGGGCATTAATGATTACAACGTAAACTTTTTGAACAGAAGATATCTGCAATTCTTTTATTTTAAGTCTTCTTCTTTCCGATTTCATACTCTCTTTCTTCTCCTCCTCCTCTTCCTCCTCTCCCTCCTCCTCTTCCTCCTCCTCCTCCTCTTCTAATAAAAGGAAAAAACCTGTCCTGTATTTTATGTCTAAAGATATTGCAAAGTTTATTCCATGGTTATAATATCGTTGTAGTTATCGTTTTGTACTAAATATTAGATAATTTAAATGAAATTAGAAAAAGATTTTTTTTAATTCTCATTAGATAAGTGATAGTAGAATGAATGTTGTAATGCGTGGAAGGGAGAGAACGCCGATCGCTGTGATATGATAACATTCACCTGATAATGTGCATAATCTGTGTTAATGTAAAGAAGCGAAAATCCCTCAACTCTTACATTTTCAAACTTTGGTTGAATTTTAGAAAAGGAAAAAGAGGCAAGATTACAATTTATCTGCTGTTTATGTCAAACAGAAACAGAAAGAGAGAGAGAGAGAGAGAGAAGGAAATGATAAAATTTTTTATCTTTTTCCTCAATTACGCAAATAATTGTGTAACGGATAATACGTTAACAAAAAACGGATGAAATAAGAAGGAACAGAAATGAAAAGAATTAGTTATATTTCATTGCGTAAACAAATTTAAGACTTTACAAGTTTGTTTGTTGCTATGGTGTAGAAAGAGCAATATCAGTGCAAACATTCATTTGAATGATTTTATGAAGTTTGTTTGGTTTCTAAAAGATCGCTAATGGCTTGTTATTGTTATCCTTGCTTTTCCGATAAGTAACGCTTCTTCACAACTATTCATTCCACTACTTCAAACTCATAAAATCAAATGACTGCTTTACTGAAAGATAAACTTTGCTCCAGCCGGAATATAAATGAATTTAACAAGCAATAACATTTACTTATCGATGGATGGAAAAATTTTGTTGCAGATCTGAAAATCTAACTTTTTGAAATGAATATTCGACAATTATTTGACTTTACGCTTCGTTGCATTTGGAAAAAAGCAATAAATAAATTAAATTTCGTCTTATCAAGCAAATATAATTTTTTTTTAAGCTATCACATGAAGCAAAAATTCAAATATATAAAATTTAAGCAAATTTGTCCCTTCTTTTGCTATCAATCGAAAAACGAATAAAAACTTCAATTAATTTCCTATCAATAATTTGTTTAATTATTCTATTTGCTTATCAGATTAATCGGATAAAAAAAATGATAAAATTTAAATTCGAAATGAATGAGATAAATTATATAAACTATTATCTTACAATTCATTGTTGAAGATTTGCATTCACAGAAGATAACCATTATTTGAAAACAAAAATTGAGTTTTTTTCCCAGCAATTGAAATTAAAATTTCAATTTTACGATAACTTACACATTAGTTCTTTTATTAATTCATCTGTCATATCCTTAAAACAATAAGTTGAACGAGCTTTATGTGCGATAATATTGAAAAACAAAAGAAATTAATCATTTAAAATTGAATGATTCGCCAACAGATTTTAAATCTTTCAAATAATTCATTCGAAATTTAATGATAAGAAATTTGAAAAATTGGTATAATATTTAGCGAAATGACTCAAAACAAAAACAGAAACTTTGCTTTAAGAATAAATTGTTGAAAATTTTTCCGATCAAAGTTTTTGCCTCCAAATTTCTATGAAAGCAGCCAACTTCAAAGAGATAATAACTGAAATAATAATAGCGACAGTCCACATTTCCTATTCTCTCAGGTTTATTAACCATTAAGTTTGTGTTCCTGCACTGCTGATTATTAGTATCTTGTTGTGGAAGTCTGGCACTATTCCGATCCGAAAATCTACGTATTTTTAAAATTTCTATAGATTTGAAGTATAAAGTTTCAAAAATGCATCACTTTTATAGATCAGATATTACTTTCACTTCTTTCCTTAATGATAAGAATTACTAAGGAAATTTAAATTAAATTCAATGGCTAGTCTTGACTGAAATATGCAAAAATTAAATATCTCTAAAATTAATTAAATTTGAATAATTAAAAATAATGCAGAAATGTGGAATTTCAATGATTATTTGTCATGCATGCTTTTGTCAACAAATCGGAATTAATAAAAAGTGTTGAAAAAAAATTGCGAATTGAATAAATAAGCAAAATACTTCGAAGTATGAATTAGGCAGAATTTAAAGACTGAAAAAAATTGCCTTCCGATGGGACTAAAAGGCCTTTATTCAAACCCTCTGACAGGAACATTTCGTATGTGTCATACAAATATTATGTGAACTTTGCATTCTGAACTTTAACTAATACGGTATTACGGAGAAATTTTTTCGAAGCATTTCGATAGAAATCGTTTCCGATTTGTTTTCAGAAAAAGTAGCGGCCATAACCATTTTAGCTTCTAATGAAATTTTTTAGAATTGAAAGGATATTTTCGAAATTGAGACATTATAAAATAAATTTCCCATCATTGTTGATAATTTCGGTTTTTCTTTTATCAATGTTTTATTTATTCATACCTTTTATTTAAAAACTCCTTCATGAAATAAGAGAATAAAGCAACAATATCTTCTCTCTCTCTCTCTCTCTCTCTCTCTCTCTCGTACTCTTTCATTTTCAAAAATTCAAGAAAAAAATCAAAACAGTCAAATTATTATTGAAAATACAATGAAAGCAGAAATGATTTGTGAGTCATCAATTTGATAATTCTATCAAATTGCTAATCTTATATTATTTTCATTTAAATTTTGTAATGAAATTTTCAATAAATTTTAATTTCCTTCTTCTCATCGGTTTTCCATTTTCATTCCTTTCTCAACCGTATTGTTATAGTTTTCATCTGTCACTTTAAGCACTTTTCATTAGTAGGAATCGATCCTTTGCATCCAATATATCCTCTTCATCTTTAACCGTTTTTTTCATATTTCTTGAACAAAATGAATGATTTATTTGGTTAACCGTTTTTCGATAATATCTCTTCCGAGGTATCTTTCTTTTCAAATGATATCCATTCCTTCCTGAAATCCTCTAATCAATTTGTATAACATAAAATATCAAATGATTTTTGCTTCATTGGTTTTCCTGAATGTAATTTAACCATACTTCGTCCCTCAAATCTCGCATTATTCATTTCACACCTAATAATGTTTACGAATTTCAACATTCTGATGCATTCCTTGTTTACCTGCGCGGATGATTCAAAATGTTTTGCATTTTTTTGGTAAGAGTTTTTTTGCTATTTTGAAGATTAGATTTTGTTAAGCGTATATCAGTCCGTCTATTATTACCTCTATTATTAATAAAAACTGCTCATTTAATACAGAAGAATGGATTATACGAGTAGTGTAATGGCGTTATTTTATATAAGGCCGTAATTTTTCACGTGCTTGACGTGATAGAGATTTTGTTAATTAAAACAGTTAAAGAAGCCTAATTCCATTTTCATCATTTCTCGTAACTAATTTTTACTTTCCTCAATCATGTTTTGTTGGCATACGCAACTTTTCGCTTATACAAGACATTTTTATAATGTAATGTTAGTGATAAAACAAATTTTTTATCACTTCTTTTTATTTATTTAGTATAATGCTTATTTCACAATCCCCATGATTATCATCAATGATGAATCTCTCAAAGACCAGACTTCTAAAATTATTTCATAATTCATGTCATGAAGAAAAAGCTGATTCTGATTAGGAGACGAATATGACTGGAATCAAAATTTATTTTGTTGAGGAAGAGATTATAGTTGATCAACGTTACTATCACTATATATAGACAAAAGTAGGAGTGATTTACAATAAACATTCGATGAGGGGTAGATATATAAAGCTGTGTAAACGAAGACCTGATAACAGCGTAACGATTGAAACATGACTGATTACTGGACTGGAGACATTTATATGAGAATTAGCTTCCGTAAATTTAATGAATAGAAATAAGCATAGCAATCAAAAAAGAGATGAGAAATTATTTAAATGATTCATGGTATTAGATATTGTAATATTTATCACATTACAATTTATGCGATGAATCACTTGAGTGAGAGATATTTCTACAATAAATTATTTTTATTATTTCAGCATATTTATTTCAAGTTTCGCGACAATTCATATTTTCAAGATTATAGAATAGAACGATTTTTTTTGTTACCAATAGTAAGATTTTAATTTAATGGTTAATGATTAATTAAGTAATTCGTTCGATATAATCTATTCAAATATCAAACAAATGTGTCTTTCTAAGATCCTTTTACTATTTTCCATTACAGCCTTTGTGATTACAAAAGTTGAAGTAATGAAAATTCCAAAAAATCTGCAGGGGAAATCATTTTTCGAAATACTTTTGATGTTAGATTGCCTCGACGTAATATTTATAATGTTTTATTATGATTATGCAATGATAAAGAGTAAGATTCTCTTCCACTGTGCCTGACAAGTAAAAGTTTAACAGTACTTCATTTGTTCGTGATACTTCAACTGAACGTTTCTTGGCACAATTACTTTTGCATGTTTTCAGCCTATATACTTCACTACAAAAATTTTCGAGGAAATAAAGAAATCTCTCGCATTCCTTCTACTCTTCAAATTCTTCCAAAAATTCTAAGATGAATGATAAAGTGTGAAATGGAACTGTGAAATGAACTAATTCATCAGTTCACTTCACGCAAAAAAACTTTCCTCAATTTTTGCTTAGATTTGTTTTTAAGCGAAAAAAAGGTGGGAATATTTTCTTTTCTATTTCATTTTTTCTTCTTCCTGCAATCATTTCATTTAGGGATGATTTGAAAAATGAGCTCATTTAAGTAATATTCATTATTGAATGAATAAGCAATCTTTTCAAACTTTCAAATGTGTCAATTCTTAGGTTTAATTTCCAATATGACTATCAGAATCTCTGTATATTTGATAATATTGATATCAAAGCTTGATTCCTATTGAAAGCATTTGGATAATTAGGACTGTTCAAATTTCATATTCATATAAGTTTATGAAATATATGGAAAAGCGACAAATTACAGTCAAAAAAAAATTTCAAAATTATGTTGATAATGGATACGATTATGAACAAATTGCTGTTCCATATTTATTGATCTAAATCAAAAAAATTGTATATATTAATACTCGGACAATATGATAAGATGTTTTAGCGATTATTGGTCAGTGTTTGCAGTAAACTTGAAGTAATATTCTTCATAAAGTTGAAATGTTACTAAATTACTAAATTGTTACTGAAATGTTACTGAATTACTAAATTCTATTAATTCGATATCGTCTGTCCTCTTACTCATCAACAACGACTTCCTAATCTCTAATTGTACATTCTGAACAAGGAGAATAAGCGGGTGACGGGTGGGGCGGTAAGTGTATTATGCTCAAAATGTCGTTGTATGCTTCACAAGACATTTACAACTGTGTAAGAAAATATTCCCAAAATCATGGCAATGCGAACAGAGTTTCAAGGAAAACAAATCTTTGCAACTATTGGTAACAATATCCCATGCACAGCCCAATATATCATCAACCGGTTCGTATTCAAGGGGCGGCATTTGCATTTGCATGGGAATTTTCTCCGGTAATTGACGTTGTTTCTCAAGTGTAACATCAGTACTTCTCGAATCTGTACTATCTGAATTCCGGTAACGTTGATCACTGATTACTGCACCAATTCCAGAATTTTTTAATTGAGTATCAAAAAGATTAAACGATGTTTCAGCCTTACTTAATGGTATTGGTAGTGCAACCGGTGGCAAAACAGTTATGAAAGAAGGAATTGGGGATAATTCTGTGATGTTCGGTCTCTGTATTATTTCCCGACTATAGAGTTGATCTTGGATGATAGATGAAGGTGAAGATGAACTATGACTTGGATATGAAACTGTTGTACGGATTCCAAAATCAAAACCATGCGAAGGTAGATGAGAAGGTGTGAAAGGTAACGGAATCGGAGTTACCAGGATGGATGGACCTGAAACATGTTCAGGAATAATTGTAGTAAGAGCAGATGGACTAGCTTTGGTAACGGGAGGATATTTGCGAACTTTCATTGTGGTACGCTCCATTTTTCGCTGAAATTCCAACTCTACATCAATCGCATTGTTATTTAATCCATTGTTGCGTTCCTCATTTTTCTTGTTACCATCATTATCCTCCTCAGATGCCCCGATGTTATTCGATAATTTCCTCTTCCTCTTCCGATGACCTTCTGAAATAATTTTCACAGACAATGCCGGATCTAGATAAGAAATGAATTTCTTTAATTTAAGATAAGTGTAAAAAATTAAATTTATTCTTGTATGCTCAAATATTCTCAAGTAAATTACTGTTTGAATGATGACACTGGGGATGATTTTTTTTAAAAAAAAGAATTAAAATATTTCAATAACCAACACACATGAATGAAAACGTTTTAATGATAATTAAAAGACGGAATGAATCGGATAATAGTCATAAAATAATGATACGACGATAAAGTGATAAAAAAAGCACCGCTGTTTGGCAAAACAGGAAATGCGATTTTTTGGAGTGTACTACTACTTTCCAGAGGAATCATTCGTGTGTCGTTGCTAGCATATGTCTGAACAAATGTCACAACCGGGAATTTGATAAGTGGCTTTTCCATATCACTTGATTGTTTGCTTACCAATGTTTCGGTTTCTAAATGAATAATGAAAAATATAATAAAATAGGTACAATTCGATTTGTCAATATTAGATTCGCTTTCGACTTTCTTATCAAAAATTCCACTTATTTGTTTGTAATATCATAACTATGATACTATGACTATGAAATCGTTCCATTTTCTTTCATTAGTCAAACACTTTTTTCACTTTTTCATCAGACGATTAACAATTCCTTTTTTCCAAAAACATAACTACTTTGAATTATAACAAATGTTACTGAAATTAAAAGTCTAAAAGTTTCTGAATGAATAAAAAGTAAATTGAATTTATAAAAATGGGAAATTCAGTTTGTCTGATTGCATTATTTAATCAAATTAACAGTTAAAATTTGTGATATTATCAGATGAGAGAAACATTCAGATCATATTTTGCTGAAATAATTTCAAAAAGCCAATTCAAATACTACTATTATTCCATTAAAATTTTTATCTTAAAAATTTCTGCAACTTTCTTAATAGATTGTATTTTCATGGTAATAATAACAAATGAAATAAAATAAACCTTTTTTTGGCTGATACTGTTGAAATCTATGATTTCGCTCCTTCAGTAAACGATGTTCATCGGTTTGTTGAAATGGAAATGAAGTTGATGATGTTTTTTGACTATTCACTGGGATAAAATTTATTGCTGGAATCAATACCAGGCCTTTCTGTTCATAGTCATTTATACTTCGAGTAGCAATAATGAGCCATAATTGTGAAAAAATGAATGCTTCATTCGTTCGTATCATCAAATGATCACTTATCTGTTTGATCTGAATTTTAGATAATGAGATGAAATTTATAAATTCAACGAGAGATTAATAAAAGCATCATATTTTTGAAACGCTTATTTTGCAATTAAATTATAACTTAAAGGCGATGAATGAACGAAAACATTAAGTGAGCCCACACATTGAGTGCTAATTGAATGCTAATTAATTAAGTGAACCCACATATTGAGTGCTAATTAAAGGCATAGATAGGAAGGCAAATCAACGAATATTTAAATGATCAATTTAAAAAAAAAAAACTTAAAACTAAAATAAAATCGAATTATTTGTTAATTAAGTATTTTTTAGTTTTTTAATAGCATATTTTTGTTTGGAATCATTTGAAAATAAGCCGCGAAACATTTAAAGCTGTTGTATTGAGAAGAGAAAACGAAAATTCCGAAAATATGAGACAAAGAACTGTTACGTTACAATCAATTTCATTTAAATAAAAAAAATTTATCGATCGATCGATCGAAGTGTACGACAGCGATCGATAAATTTTTGTTAAATCAGTGCGGAATATGCAAATAAGGTATGCATTTTTGTGAAAAATTTAAATGCGATAACATTAAGATAATATAAATTATTTACAATAGTACGAATGACCTTTCAACTACAACAAAACAAGCAAAAAAACAAGAATTGTAATCTTTGTAACATATATGACACTATTCTTACAAAATTTTCAATATTTATTGAAATTCAAAAAAAATTGATAATGAGTACATCACTTTGTTTCTCTTTTATCGTCTTTAAAATCGCATTATTGCAGTACCGGATTTACAGCAACCGCATCATCAATTCAACATCCCTATTCTCTTGTCTTCCATTTTGCGTCTTTCATCATTCTTCATCTCTTTCGCATTTCTGCCTTTATTAACAAACACCCAGCACTTTCTTCCTTTATTTTCGTGTCAAATGTTATTCCTGTTAATAAATAGATGAATATATAATTCTCTAACAGTTCAGATTTTTAAACCATCTATTTCTCCATTTGTAGGCAGTAATATCATCAATCTGAGTCCATCTTTTAAGTCCTACTATACTTTTATCACGTTTTCCATGTAACACTAACATGTTGTAAGTGCATATGGCAATCAATGAAATTTCGAAGCTCTAATGTATCCTACTCTTAAAGAGATTACTGTAACGATCATTCTATCATAGAGAAGTTGTAATTAATACGTTTCGTTTTTAAAGTCAAAAAATTATTCCCGATACTTACATTGATAATGTAAAGAAAAATTTTCCTAATTTAATTGTCCAAAATAATGTCTTATAGAAGATACAATCAGTGATTAAAATTTTTTGTCAAATTCAAAAGGATTCAACAAATACCATCAAATTTGAGACGTTTATTTGCCGATTGATATCGATATTCTGATAACGATTTACAAAATAGATTACGAAAAGATAGAATGAATGATTCGTTAATTGATATTATTTGAAATCGCTGAATGGTTATTCGAATATTTTTTGAGTTTTGGATGTTGCAATATTAATTCTTTGCATAGCTTACAATTCTATAAGCTTCAAGAATGTGCACAAAAATTTCTGGTTATTGTGAAGAATCATAAAAGACTTTTCAGAAAATTATAGCCAATGATAATTTAATCCGATTGTAAATAGATGTCTAAATAAATTAACTAATCTTTGAATTTACGAAAAGTTGATATCAAGTTTAGGTTGCTAATGATATTATCAAAATAACAAAAGGAACCATTCTAAAGATTTAATGAATTCAATAAGCAAAGACTGAAATCATATTTATACTGATGCTTATATCGTCGTAAAGATAGAATTATTCTCTTTGTATTATATAGAATAATTTTATCTTCACTACGATATGTGCTATCGCTAACAGTTATTATCATATATGCTTTTACATTACGAATCTAATTACTTTCAGAACACGTAGGATTGACATTTGGTAGCTATAATTGCAAAACTTCCTGATGTTATCAATGATACACGTTAGTTAGTAAATAAATCATTGAATACGTAGTTTGCAACAATATTCCATCGTAATAATCTAACAGAAAATAAAATTAAATTCAAGCCATATTTACTAACATGATGATGATCAGTGAAAATAAGAATTGAAAGGAATGAATAAGTAAAGAGTGAAATGGCTGCATAACAAGTTTCATATTCAATCCAAATTCACTTAACGGATGTTTAATGCCGCAATTTATGCAACAATGAGGAATCGAACACGGAAACATTTTGCAACAATATTGTATGAAATCTTTGTGGTTGAGCAGCGCTGAATTCGCGATAATATTCATATTATACGTAACATAACATTCTCCTTCATTTTAATTTCTCTGTTAAAATGTGGTATTAAAAAAAAATATTGAGTGGAATTTTAACAAATCCACAAGAATTTCTTTCATTCAACTGAATGGAAATATATGTCTACTTAAATTGAAGAAAGCGAATAACTTATTCGGTAGATTTTGAATCAGTTCACTTTTAGATATTGTAAAGATAAAGACGAACGCTATGCAAAGTAATAAATTATACTTATTTCTAAGATAACACCATCCTTAATTATGTATTTCAAAGTTTGGTCAATTTTTTTCTTCCAATTAGATTAGCAAGCAAATGACTAGCTCATACCAAATTTAAGTATATCATTATAAAACAACAAATAAATAATTTGTAAGAAATGATCATGAAAAATTTGATTTGGAAATTAATGTGTCACAAAAATACTTCACGGAGGATGATTCTTTTATTAGAAAAGAAAATTTTTAAAATTTTAAAAATTATTTACACAATTATGCCGTGAATAAAATCGAGGTTAGAAGATAGAATAAAATTACGATATAGGAGAAAGATTAATAATGGAATAATAACGGAACTGGATTATATTGATAGAACACGTTTTCATCTTCATCTTATTTGGGACAATAATTCACGTCATCATTGTTAATCATTCATTTGTTCTATTTAACAATGAGCATTTTTGTTTACTCTCCAAATTAAATAGTTTCAACTTCATTTTTCATTGCATTTCATCTTAGCTAAAAGTTGTTGTTCTTTAACGCTTTATTCAAAAGATCGGTAATTAATATCTTTTAATATAAGACTCAAAAATATATATATATAGTTTAGTGAGAGAGTGAGTGTCTCGAATATTCCGAGAAATCCTGATAAAAATTGCAATTTTGATATAGTGTGAAATTCAATCTTTTTGTTATGAGTCTAAGATCTTCTCAGCAGTCAATTACAGAAACTTCTATGCGAAAAGGATTTCATCTCATTTCCTGATTTCGGAGACTATACTCTGTAGAACTATCTATTATCAAGTTATCAAGTACCTAATGAGGAGAATAGAGGATTTGGAAAAATAAGAGCAGTAAAGAATTCTTATAGACTAATTACCAATTAGCGTTTAATTAGTGAATTAATAATATATTGGCAATATTTGTTTTAAAAACTTTAATTTGAAAGAAAATTGATAGATCCTAAAGTCAATAACTATTAATTATTTTCCATTTTTCCAAAATTCCGTTAGAATAAATTGGGTATTAATAAAAAAAGGCTGTTGACTTAAGGTATTCAACGCGTTTATCTCAGCCGTGCTAACACTTCTGTGAAATAAAAATGGCATTCGTACTGAATGTAATACATTGGTATGTCATACATAATATGTAAGATAAGCATTCGAATTTCAGTGAATACTTTCAACTTTATATTCCTAAATTTAATTAAAAATACGAAGAAAAATTCTAAGAAAAGCTTCTAATCTCATTTTTAACTTCCCACAAATTCCCGTTATTTTCTTATTTATAATTAATAAAATTTGTTAGAAAAATAGTTGCATCAATTCAGTTACATGAATTGTCAGCAGGAATTACGAGACGGAATTAGCCTTAAAATATGGAAGAATAACATGACACATATTCGGGTTGCTAACTTTTTATCACACGTCGTCAAGTGCAATAAACTCTTGAGGTTATGGTACCAGAGCAATGAAGTCCTCAAAGAGTACACATGAAGACTCAATTAACATTCATTTCAGAATTTGACACTTGAAAAATAACAGATCATACAAAAAATCAGTTTTCTATAAATTTGGTCTTCATCTTGCCATTCTCAAATTATTTTAAGCCTTAGAATTCATCTTCATATAAGGATGAAGTTCTGAAGCAAAATAACTCCATAAAGCCCATGAAATTAAAATATCAAGGAATTTTCATAAAATTTACTGTAAAAATTTCCAATAAATTTTATTTATTCATTGTCGGAAGGTTGATATTAATACAAAATATGTATTGAATAATCAATAATAAAGATCGTCAAACATGTAATGGATAACAAATTACTGCCAATTAATAAGTCTAAGTTTCTTCAATGGAAAAAAAGCAAAGCATGCATGAAATCCCACAAAAAATTAATACAAAACAAAAGAACGTTTTCAAGCAAACAAAATTGAATAATAACCCGTACATCAACAAGAAAAACAAATAAAAATTGTTTATACCTTCAGAGTTTATATAACTAATATTTCGTTTGCTAAAATTTGTGTGTTTCTCACGCAATATTAGCTGTTCAACTTTCAGTAACAAAGAAAAAAAAGAAGGAAAACCTAAAAAGTAAAAAATCCAAAAGATTTAGCGATTATCCTTTATCGGCTTCATCCTGGTCAATCGTGCGTATTGAAATCCAGAATATATCGTTGTTGCGGCAGTAGCAAAGCTTAAAAAAATATTTTGTTACCTAATAAAAGTGACAGGTAAATGAATGTAACAGGCAGAAATAATTGAAAATTTTTCTTTGCGCAGACTTTTTTTTGAAAGTATTCACTAGCAAACGATAAACCCGACTTACTAGGTGCAGGTTAGAAACGGATGACTCGTTAAGTCTGACAGAGGAATTGCCAGGCTTCCAACGATTACACACATCTGAAGTGCCGTATTCACCTAAACTTGTTCAGGTCTAATGATTGCAATATCACAGAATGATTTTTATAACAGTTATAACAGGAACTTGTATTTCCGAGAAATATATCTATATTGTTTCCGAAAAGTAAAGAAAACAACAGAATAAAACCAGTTCAACAATCACAAAAAATGTCACTAGAACTTCATAACATTATGCATTTATAGTTGAATCGTATTATTATACTAATAAATTTTAAACTTATCCAATTAAATCAAAACATTGAAACTAATGTCCACTAGATTTTTGCTCACTAAATTTACATATAAAAACCCTTAATTGAAAAAAGAAAAAAGGAGAAAACTAGTAATTCCTGAAACATAAAATCTAAACGCTAAAAAATTGAAATCTGCAATGGTTAAATGGAATAAAAAAGACAAAAAATTTATTGGTAGAGAATGTGCATTAGAAAAAATGTATCTGTATAACTTTCGCACAATTTTTTTCAGAGGACAAACAAATGAAAATGAAAGAAATACAGACTTTACTGACAAATGTTGGTGTGACTTGAAGTGGTGAAATAGACGGACTAAAATATCGGACCAATGTTATCGGCTTTTCCATTGTTTTATATCTAGTCACAGCTCCACCGATAATAAGGCCAACATCTCGTAGAATAACCAGAACGGTAAGCTCCACTAAATTAGAGTGCGTTGTAAATGCAATAGTTTAAATTAAAGATCATAAGTGTTAAGAAAAGCGCTAACACCAAAATTAAATAAGGAAAATTACAGGGTATAAGTTTGACATAAGTGAGAGTAATAAAAACAGTTGTGAGAAGTAATTTATCAGCCACAGGATCAATTATACTTCCAATCAGTGACCTTTGATTCCGAATTCTTCGAGCAATATATCCATCCAACTGAAATTAAGTATATATGTAACGGTTTCCAGTAAATTCTTACGAGAAAAAAATCTTGTTAACCGTAATTCATGAAAAATTAATATCTTCACTACGATTAAATCCTCAATTCTGTGTAAGAAATATTTGAAAAGTAAAAAATTAGTAGCACAATAAAACATAAGAAATAGACGACTAATACAAGTATCCTTCTAAATACTAGATACTCACTTAAATGTTATGCTTTTCACTCATAATGAATGAGAAATATGATTCAAAAACGAAAAAAAATTTCAGTTAGTTCAAATTTACAGCAAAAAAAATGAATTGAGTTGCATAAAGCATAGAATTTCGTATTTTATTTTGAGCAAAACAGAACAATCAAATACCATTAAATTTTAATATATTTAATAAAATTATGGTTAAACGAACCCAGTCTGTTATTGCACTAACAGCAAATAAGGCCAGCGCAATCATGTGTGATTCTTTTATTATTAAATATCCAATTACCGGTGTCAATCCAATTCTGAAATTATCCTCAGAAAATCTGATATAGTAATTAATTTCTATCGCTCACTGCAGCTTACATTAGTTTGAAGAATTATTTATCTTTCATTGATGAGGTAAATATCGCAAAGAGTTTAATAAGTTGGAGCAAAAGAAATAAATATAGACAGAATACATATTTGAATGAGTCGAGTTTAACGCTTCAAAAAGATAAATGATCATTTTTAATGTTCAAATAGGCTTGATAAATAGACTTGATCACTGTATACAGCTCACAGATTAAAGAATGAAACCTGAATAAGCATAAGGCATTTGGTATAGTCGCAATTTTGTTCTCAGGTTCATTTCGATTTTCGCTTGGTTTTACTTTCACCTTCGCAATATGTTGAGAAATGAAAGTCCTAACACCGCTGTAAATAATATATGATTATTTTAATTTAAAATCTAATGGTTTCTTTACAATAAACAAATAAATAAAGAACAATTTTCCTTGTCAAA
Source organism: Cercopithifilaria johnstoni (assembly GCA_916381525.1). Lineage (NCBI taxonomy): Eukaryota > Metazoa > Nematoda > Chromadorea > Rhabditida > Onchocercidae > Cercopithifilaria > Cercopithifilaria johnstoni. Next base: position 156,833 of record CAKAEH010001403.1, read on the forward strand.
TTAAGAAATTTTCGCTTAAAGAAACAGCTTAATGTCTCAATGTTAAGCGATCAACTTCATTCTATGGATGAAACAGTAGAGATGAAAGCATAGCGTATTCTGAAATGTATGAATTTACCAATGCGCTTAGGAAATTTAGAGGGCAGTTAGGGCAACATTCCTCAAGAAAGGGATTTGTTTTGCTTTTTTTTGTATAAATAAACCATTGGAAAAAAATGTGACTCTCAAATGTTCACCAATTTAAATTCAAAAATCGTGTTGAAGAAGCAGAATTAATAGATGGAGATAAAACTGCGCCGGGATATATTACCAGAGATGGCGTTTTTCTACATAGCATCAGATGTTGAGGCCATATTCTACGAAATATCAGAGTCATAAATCGATACACTTAGACGCGCGTTGCAGATAATACTGCAAACCTGACACTGACACCTTGTAAATTCACTGTATCTATGGACTGTGGTCACGGGTCACCGAGAGAGTAACGCTGACCATAGCTTCCTGCAATTCATTTGAACAAATGCTGATAATAAATACCTCCCAGGACAGGCTGCGAGTAGGACGATGCCAGTGAATACTACATTCAATCTGATGTTCTTGTACCGGGCACCGGATCAGTTAAAGTAAGCCTTTTATTCAGGATGTGAGAGAGTGTGTGTTTGAAGAGACACAGGAATCAATGGCAAATTTATATAGTAATGAGAGTAAGAGACAAGAAGAGAGAGAGAGATTTGAATAGAATTCATTCCGCTATAATTCCTTTGAACAAAAATGACTCCAGATTTGGGTAGTTACTTTCACAGTGCATCGGAGAGCATTGGGAGGAATGAGGCTTGTAATCAGAAACAAAGGGCAGTGAAAGCACTGAACCGATTGACGATCTTATTTCGAGCTCTATGTGTTAACGAATCGTAAAGAACGTATGTAAGCTTCTAGGAATATCAGTCTTCATTTTAAAGTCAACAGGCAGACATTTATGTCACAGCGCTTCTTATCATTTTCTTCGTCAAAGTTTAAATTTTTGTATTTCTCTGTGAGTGTAAAGTTCGATGACAAATAAATTCGTTTGCAGTAGCATTTCATGCTTCTTTTGCTTCATGTTTCTTTTCTTTCATTTCATGCTTCATGCTTCTTTTCTCTTGCTTTCTGAAAAAATACGCTGTGAAGCCATATCCATCTCAAGTTATCAGTGTATCCGTTTCCTCATGATTTTGTGCAAACAAATCGGTAATCCCTTAAGGATTGTTGACTCATTGTCTTTCTTTGTCTCTTTTTTTGTATCCTCAAGTTTCGATTTTGCAAGTAGAAAAGAGAAAACAAAAGTGCGTAAATTAGACGTTAAGAGATGCATCACTTCCGATGGTTTGTGGAGAAGAAAAACATTTATGATGTAAAAGGAATGATAACATTTAAGTGGAATGTAGCTGGTAACTTCTATAGGAAATCATTATCTGCATTCCTGGGTTAATATGCTAAAGAGTGTGACAACATTTCTTCTTACTAAAATTTTAGCTTAATCGGTATTGATATGAATTTGCAGTGGATGAGCTTCGCAACACTAATTTCTTGATTATAATTGTTAGAATAGAAGTTGATTATAATTGGTAGAATAGAAGTTGTCTTTGTTGATAATTTCCTACAACTTTTGATATGATGATGCGATATGTTTCATAACGAGTAGCAATGCTCATAATTTTTGAAACTCTTATGAAGTTCGAAAATATGGGATGATGAAAAATTGTCAAATGATTTAGAATAACAAATTAAATGCACTTCAGAGACAGATTACACTCAGTTCTAATTAAGAATTTAACCTGATAATTCAAATATTTTCCATTGTCTCGGTCTCATGTATGGATTTATGAGGGTCAAAATTAATCGAATATAATTTTTTAAAAGAATCAAATTCAGATTTTATATCTCTGCAGCAAATGTATAATATGTTGACAATTTTGAAGATGAAGTACTGCATATAATAATACATAAAAACTTTACATTTCAACAATTACATTTTGTCATGCTAGCATACAAATCCTCACAATTGTCACATTTTTATTTTTGTCAGGAAAAATTTTATAAATTCGATTCACGAAAGTCTTACACATTGTTCTAAATACTTCATTTCTTGAAGATAACATTCAAGAGGCAGTAAAATCCTCTACTTATCAATTTCGAAGAAAAAGGATTTAAAATTATCGGAGAAAGAGAAAAGGAAGTAGGAATAAAATAGCTGGAGGAGGTAGTCAGCTTTACACTGATAACTTCACGAGAATTGAAAGTATGTAAAAGTTGTTAATTTGAATATGCATATTGAGTATTATAAACTAATTTTCACAGTTCCTGTTGCAGAAAAGTTCAGTTATGTATTATTATACAACTCTGTGAGTAAAGTTCTGCAATGAGTTGACAGTCCTATTGTTTATTCTTTAAATTACGAAAAGGCATTTTTATTCTTTGACCCACGAAATATAGCTGGTTTTTGATCTGATGCATTAAATCTTCTCTAATCCAAAAACATACATTCAGTAAAAATAAATTTAATCAAAAATTATGCTATAGAAGTATATTAAATGGTTTTGTGAGCAATTATTATATACAAAAACACTGACGAATTTTTTAAAATTCATAGTTTCTAGAAGAAATGGAAGAAATTTAAGAAGAAATTCTATTAGCTGAAATGCAGTTCATCTTGTCCTTTTTGCTGCTAACATTGGCAAAATTATATTTTGAAAAATTATGAAAAACGGCATGATCCTCCAAATGATAACTTTGCGCAGTGAAATTTTGACTGAATTAATAATGTAAAAAAGAGTACGCCAATTTGATTAGAATTTATTAATATAAAAGAAAATACGCTAATACATGAATCTATGAGGTGATTTGATCAGTTTTCAAGCTGCTCGGGAAATTAGATTACTCAGAAGTAATTTATGGTTTTGTTAATAATGTAATAAGCGGCTATTAAAAATTCCTACACCTCCCTTCTCTTGCTTGAAAAAAACCAAAAATTTCATTTTCACTAATCGAAGCAAAATCATTAATTTCGGATATTTTGATTTTAGGACAAAAATTTTGACAAGTGTAAATGCAACAAATTTTTGCACAGAAACGAAGTCATTCAATGATTGAAACGATTGATATTATGCTTATGAAAACTTGCAATGCGTAATTGTAGGTTGTTTCAATTATCTTGACGACAATGACCATAAAATCCAATGGAATTGAATAAAGCCGTTTTATTTCTGTATACTTACATTTAGATCTTTGATATTTGATATTAATGAAATACTAAAAGCTAGTTCATCAAGTCGATGCAATCCTAATTTTGATTAGGGAATGAAAGAGATTCTTTTATTCTTCAGGAACATGAAAACTTGTTTCATGATTCGCCTATCTAATAAAAATATCAGTTATAAAAGCTCTTGTTATCGATAACAGAAGACTGTCTTTGTTATCGCAATCATAAAATGTTGCAAGTCATAAAGACTGATGCGGATAACGAAATCCAACTCGTTTTAAGACGAAAACGTATGAATGTATAAATATAACCGCAACATTTCCCATAATCGTATGTTCCTATTTTAAAAAATGCGAGAAGCAAAAATTGTGATTGCTATAGCATCTGGCTGCAGTGCACTTGTAATCATTGCATGCTTGGTGGTAATCCCTTCCGCGTATAGAATGATAAAAGAAATCGCCGATGAAGTATTAGATGAAGTACAGGTATGTGCTTAATTACGACTTTCTTGAGCATTTGAAAAATAATTGAAATTAAACAGCTAAGAAATTCTTGTAAGTTATAGAGTTTTAAAATATTTTATCTTTTGTTTTCAAAATCAATTTATATATTGATAATGATATTTGTTAAATATATTTGAGAACAAATACTATAAACTAATAAGAAATACACGTCCGATATCATTTCATGCTTCCATTTTCTGAATTTTAAATTTAAAAATCTGCAGGTGACTTCTAACATCGTTTGGAAAGAAATGCTTCATAATTAATTCAAAGTATCCGATATCACTTCATGCTTGAAATTTCACCATTGAAGTTGTTGAATTTTCTAATTTAGAAAATCAATTGTAATTAAACAAATAATGAACATCAAAGATGAGGACTTCTCAAGAAGTTTTGTTTATTGATAAATTACTTTGTAATCAGCTTTTTTCTGATAGATTTATCAGACCATAGTTTTTAATTATAATCCACTCCTTATGTCAGCGAATAATATATTAAAAGACTTTATTACTAATTTCGTTAATTTTTTGCCTTTTTGATTCTTTTTTCAGCTAACTTATCACTTCCCTCTAATCTCTTACAAATTGCTTTTTAAAGTCTGTCCTTTTCAAACTTTTCGTAATCTTTCTTTAAAATTTGCTGTCTTCTCATTCTCTAAGCAATAACTGTTATTTCGTAAAATATTGTCTTTAATCTCAAACAGTTTAACAAATTAGTAAAAAGTCATAGAAACAGAATTTTGTTAGACAACTAACTAACTGATAACTTTTTGTTTTATTTACTTTGTTTATTCATTATTTCATGACATGACTAATCAGATGATAGGAATGTGTTATTTTATCTAACTAAATAAATTTTTTTATTTTTATTGAAATAATGAATGCTAGAAATAAGCTGCTAATATTTGTTGACATATGATGATTTTCTTTATATTCAATAATAGAAGTGATTCAAATTTCTATTCTAATAATAGTAACACAATTTATTTTCTAATCACTTTTTAGATGAATCACAATTTGTTTTTAACAGTTGATCACAATATAAGGAATATCTCAATGAATATGTTGATTTAATCGTTATACAAGCAATGGATAGTTCGCATTTAATTAACTGAATGACTATGAGAATTGAATGGCTATCAGTTTATAATGAAAATTAAAAGGCGATAGCTAACAGTATGCTCTCTTAGATTGAATAATTAGCAATCTGAATACGAACGGAAACTCAACACAGTTTTGCTTCTTTATATAATTTATTCTTATTGGGAACAATAGTAATATTAGTTTATAATAGTTTCCGAGGATTATGCATGTAATATGGAATATTCAAAAAATTAAAAGCTTTTTTTAAAACAGACGCAGAATTTACAGGACACTATAGCATTAAGTATGGTTGGATGAAAGAAGCAAAGGATATTTAGAAATTCAAAGGAAATAAATGTATCGATAATTCTTTTAATATACAGATATTTCGAGTCGAAACCGATTCAGCCTGGTCTGAAATGATAGATATCCAAATCAGCTTCAGTCCGCCTAGCCGACGACCCGATAATCCGTTCAGTAGCATATTTCGACGAAAACGTCAAGATTTCTCCAGCTTACCATCTTATTGTTTATGCGAAGTACCGAAAATAATTTGTTCGCCCGGTCCACCAGGACCTCCTGGTCCACCTGGCCAACAAGGACGTATGTTTTTTTTTGCTTCTCTTTCAGTGTTACAAATATTTTGAATTCATCAAATGGAACAATTGCTTTTTTAGCAAATGGCCCGCCTGGATTACCCGGAGAAGATAACACGGTAAGCTACCAATCACTAACCTGTCCGCCACAAGATGTACATTGCATCACATGTCCGGCTGGCCCTCGTGGTCAACCCGGACCAAGTGGACCGCAAGGTCCTGCAGGTCCAAATGGAAATCCAGGACAATCAGGACTTCCGGGCAAGATTGGAATCCCAGGAAGAGCAGGGCCAAGTGGTGACACTGGCCCACCGGGACCACCCGGTATTGCTGGTCCACGCGGTCCACCAGGCCAAAACGGATCAAGTGGGCGAGGAAGAGCAGGACCAAAAGGAAGACCAGGTTTACCAGGGTCTATTGGAAAACCTGGACAGGATGGACAAAGGGGAAATGATGGAACACCAGGACCAGTGGGACCACCAGGACGCATTGGTATGCCAGGTCGATCGGGAGTGAACGGACGTCCAGGCGCACCTGGTGAGCGAGGCCTCCCTGGAAACGATGCAGCCTATTGTCGCTGTCCGCCACGATCTGCCGTTTACTACAATTTATTTTCGCAGTGATTTGTTCGTCTTTTATGCCAAAGCATTAAAAATCGAGTATTCCAGACGTTCGCATAGTTTTAAAATGAATGAGCTGCAAAGTAATTAGAAAGCTTTATTTAAAAATAATCACAAAACTATGTATTGAAGGAACAAGAACAGAAGTAATACAAATTATGAAAAAAAAAACTCAGTTATTCAGAAAATTAAGTGACAGCTGAATGACACAAAAACAAATTATTTCTCACCATTGAAAGAAAATTCGCTCTGAGAGCGAAAAGTAATTTCTTCAACCATCAATTTTCAGAGATCGACTGTTTATTTTGTGAATGGATTCAACAGGCCATCATAATTTTGAAAATGAATATTTCAGCTGAAATCAACGAAAGAAAGATAATATCATTTTTCTGAATGACATTTATCTAAAAAGCAAAGTGCAGCTGAAGAAACAAAAACAAAAATCTTTTATTAGAAGATAAAGATCCTTTAACTCCGAGCTGTTCATTAAAACTGAAAAACGATAACATATGACACTAATCAATTTGTCATTACTAATTTTTTAAAATGGAAATGGAATAATTAATTGTTTCCACTTTTTAACAATATTTTAAATATAATCTCACACTATAATGTTCACACTTCGAGCATTTTTTGCTTCATTTGATTTTCATCATGCAGTTGATAGCATTCAGTTTCTGCATTTGATAGACTATCTGGCGATGTGAAGAATCGCATATCATTGATCTGCCGTATGCTCAGATTCTAAATTGATTTTTTGAACTCAATCAAATTGTTTTCAATTTTCAAAAAACATTGGATTTCCTGCTAAGTTATTAAATAGATATAAACTAAGAATAATTTTGCAGTTTGCAACTTCGGTATAAATTAGATAAACCGGTGTAAATTATTAATTTACTTTAAAGAAAAACGAGAATGAACGATTCTTTCTCGTGTCCATCTGTGATCACAAAAATATTATATTGTAAAATTTGATTCTTTAAAATGCGTACCAAAAGAGTTTTGCGTATTTCGGGACAGGCACTGGAGAATGTTTTATAATAACAGATTAGAGAGCACTCAAAAGTCCTGAAAAAACGGAATTTTTTCAGTTTTTAAACCTCCACTTTTAAAGAATGTTTTAGCATAAAGCTTTTTTTTCTGTTATCTCATCTCATGCATAACAGTTAAACTGATTTATTGATTGATTCGATTGCTGAAATCATTTTAATTTAAATAAGTCATCTCACCAAAATATATTCAATCTTTCGCTCTTCATTTCCCGAGAAATCAAATCTTCGTCTCTAATTTTGAATTCCATCACATAGAATTTTTTTCAACTAATTAAGAAGGAAACATTCCATTTCTCTTTATTTTAGCCCTTACCATCACTATCCATTTTATTTCCATATTTTACACAAATATATTATTGTCACAGCACGATAATGTCACATGAAATGATGTCCTTGATTAAAGCATATATAATTCCCAACCAAAATAGACATAACTGCAAACTCCCTAAATTGATGCTTACAACATCTGATGTGCCTGTGTTCGCATTTCTCAGTTAGGCCTAATTCATTCTGCACTTCTACAATATTTCTCTAAATTAAAGGGATTGGCTTTGTGACTGAAAGTTTAGAAGAATATAAAATTGCACTAAATTCAGTGTCAAAGCAGCTAGAACTTATTAAGTCAGATTTTTTTTTACACTTTTAGCAGAAGATATTCAATTGTAATCTATTTAATGAGATTTCTTATTGTTTTTGACATGCAATTAATGGCTTTTCTCAACGATACGTTATCGATTACATTATATTTATTTCTATTCTGATTTTCAGTTACAAATCATATAAAGGAGACAACTGCGATGTGTTCAATGAATTAGAAATAAGAATTAAATGTTGGCATTGAAATTTGTAATATTTCATATTCACCTTGCTCCTTCACATCTTACGCAACTTTTAAAACATTAATCAAAATTTAGGTCATTCTTTTAAAGTGTATATAAACGATGTTTAAAAAAGTGATATGATTTTTAAAGGGAATGAACCAATAATGATGCTATATTTGAGTGGAGTGATTGATAATGATATGATTTTTGACGACAATTGATTGATAATGGTAATGATGAAAGTTATATCAACTGTGGGTGGAAATTGTAGCATAAAATATTTCTTATTTCTTTTTCATTTTTTATAAAGTAAAAGACCTTAAAAAAAATTCATCAAAAATTGAAATAGGTTAAAGTTCCAGGAAGTGAGGAAGATTTGATAAATTTCTTTAACAAAATTTTGGATTTAAGAATGTTAGAACAATGTATTGAAAAGTGTTGTGAAGTAAAAGAGACATCATAAGGTTTATGAGTCGAAAGTCTAAGGGCCTTTAAGTTTTGCAAATTGTAAAAATGGTGCATTTAACCGAAAGAATAAAAACGATAAAAATTTGCTTGTAGAACAAAAATTGAATTGATAAATATAAATTTCCAACCTGCAATGAATTTTGATTTGATTTTCACTGTTATTAGTTTTATTGCTGTTAAATTTACATCGTCCATTGCAAGCTAAAATAATTATGTAAAACAAAAACAACTTTATGTTTGCTAATTAATAATGAATCGAAATTTTGTCGTCTTTATTTATTACAGAGAAGTGATAAAAGAGCGATTCAAATTTCAAAATTTTAAATTTAAAATAAATACCTCTTTCAATCAAAATATTCCTCACTCTCCAGTTGGAAAATCGTGAGAACAAAGTTGCATATAAATTGTTATAATATTGAAAAGGATATATTATTACTTTATTCAATTAGTATCTTATCTGAATAACAAAAAATCAATTTACTTAATCAAACCAAAAATTAAAACTTACTTTTATCACTATCCGGAGATGCTTTTTTTAAACAGTCAAGTTGGTTTTCAAGCTCTATAACAATGAGAAATTGAAAATAATTTTCCTGAATTTAATGTATTATACCATTCCAAATTTACACATTTGATAGATTTCAACATAAATGCGATTAGATCTAAATAATTCATAATAGCTTTTATTACAGTAATCTCGTACTATAAATAAAAACGATTATGTTAAATTTTAATTTTAAACTAAAAATAAAATGTAAATGCAAAAGTTTCGTGTGATTTGGAAATCAGTTTATACATTGAGAAGATAACTAAGTGATTGAATTATGATTTCAGGCTTATTACGTAAAAGATATTTGAAACTTCTAATGAAATGGATTTTCTTTTAAGTAAATGAAGTAGAAATACAATTAACGGCAATAATTCCAGTTTAATTTTGAATTGAACTTACCTTCATAAAAATCAACACAATGTAAACGATAGAAAGTTGTATAATGATAAAAGCGGTATTGATCAACTGGACTGCACTTTTGGCTGCAAAATGCCGCCGATTCAAGCTTATCACATATCTAGAAAGTATGAAATTGAATAGAATGCTCAAAAAATTAATCATATTCATAAACCCAATAAAGTTCAAGATTTTTTCGTACTTTAAAAAACTTCAAAAAGACTAAAATCAAATTTTTTCTAAATAAAAATTTAAATTCCGATATAGAAGCATTATAATCCAAATTTCAGCTAATTTAAATTTCCAATCAGTCTATTGCTTATATTTGGCAAAAGAGCATTCGCTAAGCAATGCTAACGTTTTCAAAATTTCTAAATTGAAAAGTGAAGGAATGTTCGAATTTCAGAATCGATTTCAAGCATTCTTTTAGGCATTTACTTGCTTCTCCTCCATTATTCGTCTTCACACCTGTATTATTTTTATTTCATTACGATAGAAAAGAATTTTAATATTTTCTGAAGTTTTTATTACAGACTATATTGAATTAACGATATTGAATAAAAGTAGCCTTATGTTTTGTTAGCAAAAACTGTCAAATTTTGATATAAACTTAAAAGTTCGTAAATTTTGAGATAGTTACAACATAATTTAAAAATTTGAGTCATATTCGTAAAATGGCAATTGAAACATTTAAATATAAAATAAGATGGAAAAATCTGAGAGAATTAAAAAATACATGAAGAGTGAATGACAATGTTAAGAATAATGACTGAGACGATAAAACTGCAACTGATCGTCACCATTCGATGATCAAACGCCAATAATTAGAGCTTGTATTATTTTGATAACAAATTTAGGTCATCTTAACACATTATTGTCATTCCACGAGGTCGCACTTTAAATATGCCAATTACAAATAACGTAAGATATTCTAATTAATCAATCAATTAATTTAGAAGCTGAAATAATTATCCAATTAGTAACTAAGCAATATTTCAATCACCAACCTGTCGAATGATTGCTAAATGATATTGAAATTATTATTGCATTTTTAATTTAATCATTGGTAGCGTTTACTTTTGGCAATCATCAGTTTATCCATTTGTTATAAATAAGTTTGACTTCTACGAATGCTACTGATAAGTTTTCGATTACTAAGTAATTTTGGTTCTACCGAAGAGCTTTAGTGAATTGAATTAATCCATTACTCAAATTAAATGCTTTTATTTTATTGATATTTTTTCATAAAAAAGTTTTATATCAAATTTTTCATAATGTTTTGTCTTAATTCTTGATTGAATCAAGTTCATAATTCAGATCGATCTGTTACTGTTAACAGTTTTCTCTCTCTCATTTCCTTTTCCATTGAGAGTGAAACAAAAGAAATTTTCTAGAAACTAAGTAATATGTTATCTGTTTAATAAAGAATGACAAATATCAGCGGTGTCATTAGTGACAAAATTCTTGTTCATAAAATTCATCTCTATAAAAAAAGTTTGAATTTTCTGACAAGAAAAAAGTTTTCGATGAGTAATTCCTTTTAATTTGCTTCCGTCACTTTTTGTTTTTGTCCTATTCACTGATAAGAAATTTAAATTTGCACATATAGGAATATTAATATCCGAAAATTAGTACTTAACCTCCTCTATTTATATTTGACAAGGATTACAAAATCAGTTTTTTCTGAAATGCTAATCTGATCTTTCAACGAAAAGTTCTTATTGCATCTGATTTTGTTATTTCTCCCATTGCTATTTATTCCCATGTGATATATTTCAGTTCTATTTCCTGCACATATTATCGCATCTTTGCGCTAAATTTACAATCGAATAACACTGAATGACTTCCTTGAAATTTAACTAGCAGTTTGATGATTTCTTTGAAATTTAATTAGCAGTTTGTTTGCATCCGTTTTTAGTATTACATTAAATTTTGCATATTTGAAATAAATTGTAAGTTACATCAATTTACATCAATATGGTCTAATAGTGCAGAGATAATAGGATGAATACAGTATATATTTAGTACAAATTAGTATGCTATAATCCAATCTGTTATCTTCTGCGGAAATGTCGTATAATCGATCTTTTCCCAAGCATCTTTAACAGTTCAAACAAGTTGTTGAATCATAACATGCATCTAATATTTCTTTTGTGCTAGTTTTGATATGAAAAAGAAATCGTCTGAAAACTGATTGACAAAAATGGAAAATGTATGATTAGTACAGATGGCATACTGTATGAAATGAATCGAAAGAAATCGAAAAAGTATAAAATTTTCCGAATCAGAAAAGAATGAAATAAATTACATATGCCTTAAACTTTAGGATTGCCAAGAAATAGAGATGCTTTAGCTGAATTGTAATATGAATAGACAAACAGACCTTTTTGGAATTAAAATACAAAAAGGAGAAGTTGCTGTTTAAAATTTTATCCAACATCATTTCGACGTTTCGTACTTCAAAGCAAATTTATTATTATTTGAATTCAATTAATTTTACCAATTCCATTTAAATATCATTCCATCCATTTGTACGTTGGAAATTGAAATCGTTTCTATTCTGTTTTTTTTCCCTATTTTCTTAGTCTGTGTATGAAAGAAAATAATTTATTCCACATATTACTGATGGCACCTCAAAGAATACATATAAGTAAATTAGTTTTCAATTCGTTACGCAATTAATTCGTATTTAATTTATAGAGAATGTCTAAAGAAAAAAATTGTCAACGGTATTTTGCTATAAGTAAAAAAATGCCTAAAGGTTGGTGTCATCTAAAGAGATTTTTCTGAAAATCAGTACAACTATTTTTGAATAATTCCAATAACTATTCTTGAATATCTAATTTCTAAATATATTTGCAAAAATTAATTTAAAGCTTAGATATAACAGTGAACAAATTCCAAGAAATAATAAGTAAAATGCTTCAGATGTGAAGCGCCATTGCGGAATGTGCCGACAACATGGAATGCTTGTGGAAACGCGTGGCCATAATTGTAACCGGAAAAACTGCAGCTGCTCAAGAGTAAGATATATAATCTGCTGATTTTATTTTGAGCTAATTTAATCAGAACATTAATTAGATAGTGCTATTTGCTAGGATCGCTTGAACTTTCAGAATGCTCTCAAATGTCATTCTAATCCAATTACTCCTTCACGCCAAATCTCTCTTATGAATAAATAGCCTAGAAGAAAAGGATGTTGAAAATAAACAGAACAAAATATTACTCAGCATTTAAAATATAAATAATTTTTGATTTATGTCAATGAATATTCCGAAAAACTATTATATCAACGCGTTGCAGTGTTTGCTGATACGTCAACGTCGAAAAATTATGAGCATGCAGATTCGTATACGCCGTGCGCAAGATAAAATATTCCAGCGTACTTCGGAATTCACTCAAGCTACTATCATTCCACAGAATTACTTTGACAAAAATGATGCAGTGGTTTGTTTGTATGCTGATTGAGTAATATAAATAAGATTTAGCAGATTATTCAACTCTAATTCTAGAGATTAAAAAAATTAAAAATGAATTTTTTGGAAAACATCCCTACAAAACATTAATGTCATCCATTCCATTCTTACCTCACGACATCATGCGAATGACTTCTCGTTTCCAAGCCCTTCTTTGGGGTAGTTGGATTTTTGATTTGTCTTCGTTTTTTTTCTTAATTTCATTAGTATTTTAAATTAAAAAAAGATTTTTGATTATATTGTTAGTTAAGTTTATTCTAAAATGTTTCAGGCTTACTATCTTAGAAATGAAACTAAAACAAGTACCACAACCCAAAATCAATGCTATATCTGTCAAAAATGCAAAAATCATGGTGTTTTGGTTTGGAAAAAGGTAAAATACTCTTTTTTTCTAAAATTTTTAAAATTTTTCTAAATAAATTAATTAATTAAAATCAAAACTATTTTTTGCACTCTTTTAATTTTTTTCTCGAAGGAACGAATGCTTTGAATAAAAATTTAGTTTTAGGAACACAAACGACATTGCTTATATGCAAACTGCAATTGTGATCAATGTGAATTGATTGAAAAGAGGCGCAAATTGGACCAAATTTTGAAGGCCTCAAAACTTAGATTCAATGAACACAAAGAAAAGCAGAAAAGTCGTAAGTAATGCTTTTTTTACTTATTTAATTTCGCGTATATTTTGCGATGTTATAAAAATTAGTTTGATCGTTGAGGTTTTGAAGGATTTCGCTTGATGTAATAATTGTATGATACATTCGCGTTTGTTTCTAAAAAAATAAATCATTTTAGCAACATACACCATCTGAAATAGAATAATTATATCTGATTTTACACAAAGAGAGAGATAGAGAGAGAAAGGAAGAGAAAATTATGCACTCATTTTGGGTCATTTTGTTAGATAAGCCAATATCAGTAAATTCAATTACCGATTCAAATGTGTTATCAATACTTGCCAACTTCGACAATCAGCTGTCAAGGCAAACTTATGATCAAGATATTACTGAAATATCAATTCCTCAGTTGGAATCATCATTTTACACGGTAAACCAATGATTTTTTTGAAAGTTAATAATTATTTTTGGTGAATAATGTATTTGTTCAGAATCTGAAGCGTTTAAATATATTCTCTTTTGAGAAATGTGAGTGGCAGAGTTTCCGAATTGATTAAATGATCTTAAATTTAAATAAAGCAATGCATTATTGAATTACTTCTTCATTTCACTAGCCTCTCGTATAGTAAAAACTATATTAAGCATTTAATTCATTAAAGGCTACATTGAATACTTACATAAAATTTTTATAGTTTTAAAGACATATGACAAAAATCATAAAATTCTAGAACTTAAAAATTTCTTCATAATAGAAAAACATTTAATTGATCGGTAATTGATATTTAGCTGCTGAGAAGATCTCAATCTTCACCTCAAACGAACATATCAATTATAAATTTCGATGAATCCAAAAAATTCGATACAATATCGCCGAATAGTTTGGCATATCCCATCTCACTTAGACCACAATCTTTTTTATTACCTGTTGCAAATATGCCAATGATCTGTATTTTGTACAATCCAATTGATGTTATTTTAAATACTCTTGCAATAATGCAATTTACACTTGGTATTCTTTAACTATCTGAAAATTATGTTAATGATGTAACGTGTAAAATCCAGCCAATTCAATTTACACTTCTGGAATTTTCGCCAGTAGTGTTTAAAATTATCTTTTGAAGGTATTTAATTTTCTAAGTCGAACAAATAACAAATTATCCACCACGCACATGAATGAATTTTTGAAAAGTTTTAAAGAGATTATTTCAAAGAAAATTTCCATATTCAAATTTGAAAAAGTTTGAAAGAGCTAAAGACAGAGCTAAATCCGAACTAGTGAACGGTCGTTTTCTCTTACAATCCGGTTTGTTCTAAATTTTCTTTGCATGTAACTTTAAACGTTTTATTGCCAATCAATTTCAATGGATGATCAAAGACATCTTCGATTTTGATTGCTAATTATTTAATATTTTTAATCAATTTTATATAAAGCTTTCATATATCATTAAATCACAAATAGTTAAATTACATAGATTTTTTACCTTTGCTTCAATGCTTCGAAATTTTTGAAAGTTTCTTTTTATTTGAAATGTGTTTGTCTGACTAAACAAAAATTTATAATCTTATTTTTATTCCGTGGAAATTCATTCGAATTTGTATGTTAATTCGAGGAAGTGCAAAAATTTCAACTCTCATAACCCCCAATGTACGATTTCTTTGAAACTAAAGTTGGAATTCAGAAATAATCAGTGCTGGAAAATGTTAATTTTACAACAGGTCTAATAAAAGCAATAGAATGATGACAGAACGATTTCTAAATAAACAAATGAAGAAATTGGCAGGAAATTTGTTGGAAGAAATTGAACCCGGAATAGTGACCTCAGCCGCTTCTCTAGTAATATCCTTTTTTTACTTCAGTAAGCTACTTATAAACCGTTAACATTCTCCTACAGCGGAATATTTATCTGTTTTGTACCCAAAATACGCTTCTCTTTTTTCCAATTCAATGGGATCACGACCTCTTTATTTTTTGGAGAGTCCCTATAATGGTTTGTAATTAATAACGATGTGATTGATACTAATATTAATTCTCTAGTTACGTGAAGAACCAAATATGAGTAACGAGGAGGATGATTACAATGAAGATAAAAGTATAAGGGACTCGAAGAAAATAAGAAAAAAAAAAGGTCGTAGACGGATGTTATCGAAACTTCGGGATGTTGGTCGACATATGAAGTCACGTATTCTACGTGAACAGTCAGTATCATCACAATCAACGGAATATGATCTTGAGAGAGATGAAGAGAGCAATTTGGAGGGTGTCAAAATTGAACGAGCTGAAAGTGAGTTCACGGAAACACCGATGCAAACTACCGATACAATCTCATCGGATCAACAGTTGGTTAGTCTTCCTATTTCATTTAATGCAAAATTCTATTTTCATATTGCTCTTAATCTAATCTTAAAGTCAATTTCATTTGTTTAACTTTTCAAATAAACTTGTTTAATTAGACTAAAATGACTCAAACAATTGCAGAAGCATTAAATGACATATTGAAATGAGTCAGAAAAGTGAAAGTTTTTGATTAAGCATTAAATAGATGAAGTTTTAAGTTTTGTTACTTATCATATTATATGTATTATCATCCATCTGATGATATGCTTCTTTTTATATACTTCTCAATCTTCTGTTATAGGAATCTGAAACAATCCGTTCAACAGATGATTCGGATAGTAGCACTGTATCACGTAGGCATCGAATAAGTGTCGGTGATAAAATAAACCAAGAAATGATTGAAATGGAAAATCAAGAAGAGGAAGATCTCAGCATGTGGCAATTGTTCACTGTAAGCTTCAGTATTTATTGACTTTAAAATTACATATCATTGCTTTTTTATTTTTTCCAGTTCTTTCAGAAGTGTTTGTTTTTTCTTTGAAATATAATTTTGTTGTTAATTTCGAGGACTTAAAAAAAGTTTTTTTTTAGGTACGATTACACATATTTGAGGCTCGCGAACTTCATGGAAATAGTTTGAATCCTTTGCTTCGTGTAATATTAGATGGACGTTGTCGTTCAAGTCTATCGCAGCATAGTACGAATTCACCACGTTGGGATGAATCTCTCTCTTTCACGATCGGAAAGTCACTTCAGGAAATGATGCAGACATGCCTGGAGTTCCGAGTTTGTTGTTGTTTCTTGGTTTTTCAAATTTCCTAAGTTGAAGCAAAAAAAGGAGAGGGAACTTATGAATGACTGTTTATACATTAAATTTTTTCACTTCAACTCGAAAAGAGTTTTCAGTCTGAGAAGGAAATATCTTTTTCATATAATTGAGTTTAAAATAAAATATTTCCATACGTTTCACTTTTATGATAATTCCTCAAATCTTGCTACAATCGAATTCACTGATAGCATATGCCAGTTTAGATTATTAATTCAGAAATTTAAAACAGATCTATAATACTCGAAAACTTGCAAGTGATACATTGATCGGAGGATTTCAATGCGAGCTAGGATACATCTACAAATCAAAACGACATTTGTTGCGGGAAAAATGGCTTGTTCTTAGATCTGACTATCAAGAAATTGTAGCAATGGGAGAAACCGATCGAATTGCTTCTTCCGATATACGTGGCTTCTTAAAGGTTACAAGTTTAAGTCTGAAATATTTTTTTGAAAATTGGAAGAAAAATTATAGAAAACTATAATATTTTTTTGGAAAAAAAACATGCTGTCGTATATGCGTTACCGCCAGCTTCTCTTATAAGTGCTCTAATAAACATTTAACTTAGTTACATTTTTTTTAAAAAAGTTATAAAATTATAAAGATATCTTTTATAACAACAGGTGTTATAATTCTTGCTCTATTTAAAATCTACTCATTACCTTTAATATTTCCCTTGGTGTCGAAGTTCGTTTTGCTTAGGTATCAATGAATGTACGTCGAAGCCTTGATCCGATACCGGCACCATCGTTACGTAGCACAATGATACATGATGACGAGGACATTTTGTTCTCCGGTTCACTTACGCAATACACTATGCTGGTAGGTTTGCTGTTGAAAATTATGAAAGCTCAGAAATTAAGCACAGTTATTTAATAAAGCAAAAATATTTCAGAGCGACACGTAGCACGTTTATAAATAAATTTATGCTTAAAAAGTTAATGCTATTTATTATTCATTTCCAGGTAAGAATCTTCCAGTTATGCCAAATAGCTGACCATTTGCGAATGCACAATGACGATGTTGCGAGGCTCGCTGTCCAAGTGCAGGTATATAAAATTTAGTTTCTATATTTTAGACTTAAAAAACATGAATTTAATGTTTTAGGTTGGAAAAGAACGTGAAATGACGCATGTTTTACCAGCTCTATATGAAGTAGTTGATTTTAATGAGGAAATTATGCTTCCTGTAGTTTGGCCAACCGTTGTAAAATATGTTCGTTAGTTTGTTTGTTTTTAAATCAGTATCTGAAGAAAGTATTAGAAGTGAAATAGCACAAGAAATATCATAAACCTTTGTCAGGCAAATATATTGTAAGGAAGATCATCTATTGTGTTTAACATAGCTTTAAATTTTTTTGAGTTGCAATAAAAAGTTTTTCTTAGGTATCATTTCGTATTATTCTCGTTTATCAGACAAAAATTCGTAAAAAGAATAAGGAAAAAATATTGGCTACGGCACATCTGAATTTATCTGATATTTGTCAGTCAGGGTATATGAATGTGATAGCAAGTGATCCATCCAGCTCTGATAATCAGGGGTTTGTTTTAATATTAAAGATTAATTACGGATCAGATATAGTAACATAAATTAAATAATAATTCATTTTATTGTATTTATAGCTTCTTGCCAGTATTTGGTCCATCATATATAAGCTTTTATGCATCAAGTGAACAGGGAGTAATAAAAAAAGTTGAAAAAGCTATACGAGAAGGAAGACGATCAGGCGACTGGTATTCATTCGTTCATTTGTATTAGTAAACTTCTTCTTTGCAACTGTAGCAAATTTGAAGATTAAATAACAAATTTATAGTTTTGTTGCCCGTGCGCTTATTGAAGTGATATGTTTGGAGGAAGGTTGTGAGCGAAGTTGTCGTGATCCGATAACGCCTGATATTGTATTTTCTCTAAAACCACAATTACGTACATCAGAATATGTATTATTGTCCACATTTTTTACTGTAAATATGATTCACCCTAAACTCAAGTAGGTTTTTTAATGAATTTTTTCTTCATTTTATCCAATGCGAATTTCATTTTGCTTTAAGTTAATATGAAACTTTTGATTTCTACAGATTCAAAAATGTGCGTTTTTCGTTGAGTATAGGAGAATATGGCAATCGAGCCTATGGGAAGGTACCAAAATGTACGGCACGGACACTTTCGGTAATCTTTTTTTATGAGTTATATTTCTTTTTTACTGATTTTTACATTTTTAAGTTCATATTAAAATTTCCAATTCTTTTATGAATATTTTAGTGCTAAGCGAAACATTTGAAATTAAATATTCACTAAAATAATAAATAGGAGAACTTTGAATTGATTGAGACCTATTTATTGTTAAGGTAATGCCAGCCTTTGCTGAGAAGTATTATACGATGCCATGGGGAAATCATAAGCCTGTTTGTGAAATACCTTGTGCATGGGAGGATGTTTCATTCCGAATGGGACATACCAATGTTTTGCGGAAGGTTACTGCTTTCTTTTCATTTACCATATACGTTTTAATAATACAATATTTCTAATAGAATAGTATAACATAACATAGTCTGATCATTTTTCTGAAACACGAATTTACGGGGAGTTTTTTGGCAGATTGATCCATCTACAATGTTTAGATAGCTGAGATGCTATTACACTCTTCCAGTTTGGCAAAATTGAAATCTGATAGTAAAGCAAAAGTATCTTCAATCATTGTCGATGCTATTGATCAAGCTTGCGATTATTTTGCAAAACTGAGCAAATGGTTTGTTTTTTTAATCAGACTTCCAATTCAATTTGATTTGATTTACGAAATTAATAATTGTGATTAATTATTTAGATGTTAGGGATGGATACTGTTTTCAGCATTAAACGAGACTGGGAATCACCGCTCTCGTCGTCGCTTGATCAGAGGCGCCGTCATGTCATTATTTCAGCTATTGTTAAAATGATCGAGGATTTTGCTGTACTGAAATACGATAAACAAGATGTATTTCAAGTCAATGAAGTTAGTATTCATCTTTACCGTAATCAGAGGAGAGCAATTTTATAACTAGATTGCAAGTTGAGTTTTTTAAAACTCTTTTCTACATTTTATTTCTATTTCTCGTTGCAATAGTTGCTTTAATTGAATGATATATGAATATTAGTCGATTTTATTTAATTCTTAGATTGCTTTAAATCAACTGCAGCAGATCGCTGAACTTCTAATAAAAATTTCAAATGAACCGGAGATGTCAATACCAGATGCAGTACTTTCGATGTGCGATGGCGACGAATTACTCGCATTCGCGCGAATTCCTGTAAACGAAGTAGTTTTAATTTTACTGAAATTAAAATTATTTCATTCATGGGTACTAAAACAAAAGTTTAGTTCCTTGAAATTGCATTCCGATTTATACTTTGGTAAAACTAGCCAAGGCAGTGATAGAGAGATGAAGGAAATGTGATATTACAAAATTTATTTCGTTAAAAATCTCAATTGTGCCGAAATGATTGATTATCTACGGACTCAAAGTCTTATTCGCCAGATTATTCCTGAAGCTGTTTGTCCAAAGATATGCGGACTAGACTTATATTTTAGATCTACTATCACAATAAAGATTGCTATCGGGGAATATTTTGTGGGCGTTTGCGAGTAATAACATTAAAATGGTCGAGGCATGATGAGAAGATAGGGAAAAAAGAACAAATACCAGCTCTTGTTCATTTGCGCCTTTGGTTTGGAAAAGTAGCGGATCGTAGAAATTGGGATAAAGCAATCAAGCCTGGAGTTGTCCAATATTTTGCTGAAGTTTTCGAAAATCAACGAAGGCATGCAGGTGGTCAGTGGATGGAGACTGATGGAAAGAAGTTCGATTTATTGGAGTTTACTGAAGTTGGATACAAACATAACTTTAAAAAAATGCTAAAATGGTGAAAAGGAGCTTTTTTATCAATAATAGGTAAAAATGATAATTTCATAAGAAAATGATTTTAGTGGTGAGCCTTACGCTCGATCGGATGAAACAGGAATTATTCGAATGTCTGAAGACGATGTAAAAGTATCGCATGGATGGTCCTACAAGGTTAGATTCTGAAAATCTTGTTAAGGTGCATAAATGTTATTGAATTTAACAGAAGTTAATAATAACTGCCTATTAATAATTTAAGGGTGCCTGGAAAATAATGTTCTGCCATGATATGTGGGTTGGACCTGATGCTGGTCATTCACAATATGAGGATGAAATTTTTGAAGTGCAGGAAAAGCAAAATGATGTCTGGACTGATTTATATTACATAGATACATCCGGTAACCCTATTGATAATGCTCGCGGTCGAAATGCTCCACCAGGTGATAGTTTTATCGTTCGATGACAAAAGTTCATTTACGCAACAAGTAAATATCGTTTTGACATTAAATTTTGGATTTGTTGAAACTGTGACAAATATTTACGCTTACATTCATGTAAACATCAATATCTGAAATGATAGAGCGGAAAAAAAATCTTATGTTAAAAATGTGAGAATATGTTTGCTGAAGTTTAATAAAATTTGAGGATGGCGATGGGTTGGTGATTGGACGGTTGATCTATTTTGTGCAGGTGATCCCGAAGGATGGTCTTATTCTTCCAATATCGCTAATTTTGGTAATGATGATGCTGTTATCGATTACAGAGAGCGGTTAATAATTTTACTTTTTAAACACTGTATATTTTAACTAATTGAAAAGCAGTTGATCTTCATAAATTAGAGAATATAATTTATTCAACTTTTATCTAACTGGGAGTAAATACATCGGCAATCTGAATTTATAATTCGAAGGCTAAATGAGCTTGTTCTTCAGAGAAGGACATAAATTTCGACATCGACGTTGGTGGCGTATGAGGACCCTTGGATCTGGCACTAAAGATGTTTTTGAAAATATCGATGCTTTGCGGAAAAGCATTGATCCTGAGCTATGGGAGGTTATATCTTTTTTCACAAATTCAGTTTATTTTTTTCAGGACACACACATCACTAATGATATTTCCACTTACAGTATGCCAGTGATTTTCGTGAACCGGTACATGTGCAAAAGATGCCTGGTGATAAGTATCGACGCCGTCGATATGTTCGTGAAATGGTGTTCTCGACTAATCTTAGTCAGAGGTTTGCATTTATTAATATTATATATAAAATATTTTAGATGACAAATAAAGATTGCTAATATTGCTTCAAATAATATTGAATAAATTTTCAGGCGCAGATTGGCTCTGTATTTAGCTGAGAATGTTTCAGTTTCACCTCGAATTTATGAAGTAAAATTTTAAAGATTGCCACAATCCAAAACTTGTCAAAAAAGAAGATATTTGTCCACAAAACTTATGAAACTTCGTCTTTAAGGTTTATGATCATGTAACACGATGGCAGATGCGTGCATCAATTTTATGGGCTAGAGATTTACTACCAACAAATCGACATGGATCGAGAGCATTTGTTCGAGTTGTGTTTTTGAATCGTTGTCAAGAAACGGCAATCATTGAAAATACTGTTGATCCGATTTGGAATGAAACTCTTATTTTTAAGCAAGTGTGTTTTTCTATTCTGAAAAAAAGAAAGATCCTAGTGATAAGTATTTAATGGTAAAGGGAAACTGAATAAATAAATCAACTTCTAGAAAGTTCATTTGAGTATTACATCGTCGTACTTTTTCTATAGGATATCATAGAAAAAAGTCGAACTAGAAATGTTTTCCAGGTGATAATATGCGGTGGGATGACGTCTGTCCGAAAAGATCCACCTACAGTAGTGGTGGAACTATGCTCAGAAGATTTCAATTCTTCTGAAATATTTCTTGGACGTTTTATGACAACACCTTCAGTCATATCACTTGCAACTGATCATCGTGAAATGCCTACTTGGTTTCCATTATCATTCCGCAAGGATAAGCAGAAGTATGTCGAAGCAGAAGCATTAATTTCCAATAAATCGTGATATTCCAAATTTAATTATACCAAATTAAATAAAGATACCTTAAGGCAACATACATTTTCAGAGGCGCTTTATTAGCTCTATTTGAATTATTCTTATACGAGGGTCAAGCCATACATATTGCACCGTTGAAACCGCCACGTAAAAAACAAAGTGTTCGTTATGCAGTGGCACGTGATGTTTATCCAATTGTTAAGCAGTACACAGTACAAATTTTGTGCTGGGGTGTTCGGGATTTACCTCGATATCAAGTAAGTCATGGGATTGCAGAGTCATCATCATTTCATTAACTTTTATCCTTAACGGATATGTTGTTGAGGGTGTTTTGGAGGTACTTTTTTGGCTAATAGGGGTAAACATAATCTTAGTAATCATTTAGCTCGCAGGACTTTAAATAATGATCAAAACTATATGTGATGTTGAAGTGTCCGAAGCGCACCATTCTTTGAACGATTTTCGATTCGAGCATCTTTCGAACAGAATACTTAGCGGACTTTGATCAAGTCTTTAAATTGACCATGAAGAAATATATATGTTGTTAAATTTTCAAATTAATCAAAACTTCACTGAAATTGATACAATAATAAATATAATGTCTTTTTTCCTTACTTACCATTTCTCGTAATATCTTTTGTAGTTGTCATCTGTGCGTAATCCATTTGTGGAAATTCGTATTGGTGACAAGATAGCTCGAAGTGATGTGATCGAAGATGCGAAGCGTAATCCAAACTTCAAACGGCCATTAATAATTTTAAATAAAGTTCAACTCCCTGTTCATTTTTATTATGCACCACCGCTAACTTTCAACCTATATGATAGACGTTCATTTGGACGTGAACCGCACATCGGTATTTGCATTGTTCAGGATTTTGCCAAATATATTAGCAAATTACCAAAGGTTCTTCTTATGCATTATGTATAATTTACAATACCTTTTAAGCCTAAAGATTTACCGAATATTCAATAATCAACTTCCTATTCCTTCAAAGAACTTTTTAAGAAGAAAATGAAGCAATATAGATTAAAAGTTACCGAATTTGGTCATCAATAATCTTATGCATGTAAAGAATTTCAAGTCCAAGAGATAATTTTCGAAATATTTCAGCATGCAAAACGGGATATTTATAGTTGGGAGAAATATGATAAGGTATTATCTTCTGAGGAAGCTTATGAAAATGAAACGATGATGGCAGATTCTGAAGAGTATTTCTTTGGTGATTACATCGTCGATTGGTGGAGCAAATACTACAGTTCAACTGGTGAATGCGAAAAAGCGCCAGGATATGCTGAGTACTTTATTAGCTTTAAACTGTCGAACTAAAAAAGTTCATTTTTAAGAGTTTTGACAAAAAAGATTACTACCATCTTCATATTATCCTTTCTCTTCAGTTCTGGAATTGAAAAATTACGGGTGTTTACATGCGCACTTGAAGATGTGAACGAGTACTGCGGGTTTTCTGATTTTCTCGACACATTTATCTTTCGGAAGATGACCAAAGAAAATATCGAAATACCAGAACTAAGAATACCACGCGGTGAATTAAAAGCTCGAATTTTCATTCGAAGAGAGGAGGACAAAATGTCAAATGGTATTATTTTCACTTTTCTATTAGTTTAGAAAGTTGATTTTTTCATCCGTGTATCGCTTTTTTTTTAGAGTATTTTGCTTTGCAAATTGCCGAATTTGCTGGAGTGACCAAATGTACAATTCGCATATACATTGTGAGAGCCTTCGATTTGGTCAGCAGACGAAAGGATGGTACCTGTGATGCTTACATTAGTGTGAAGTCAATTTTATTGTCATATCTTGAACTCCAATCTTAAAAATAACCGGAAAGTTCATTTTTTTCAGAAAAAAGTTGTTGAAGTTAATAATTTGTCAATTTTAGAAAAAAAATATTAGCAATCAATGATTATAATGAATTCTCTTTGAATAAAAAATTTATGCGACAGCAATGAATTGTGTGAATTATCGGGATGATTAATTTCAGATTTGATGAATAGCTTAAGAACTACTGATTTTTAATTCCAAAATTGTTTGAAAAGAATTAGTGTGTCTTTTATGAAGTCTGAAAATTACTTCAAAAAGATGTAGATGTGGTACAAAGAAGAAAAAAAACTTACGAAAAGATTATCGGCCAAGTTCACTGAACCCATTGTTTGGCCAAATGATTGAAATGGAAGTAGAAATACCAATGGATAAAAATCTTGTTGTATCAGTCATGGATCGTCACCGTGTCTTTTCGGGTATTTTTGTGCAGAATTTATTTCGTTTGTGTTAATTTTATTCCTTTTCCTATAATTTTCATGATTATCCATTTTTTGAATGGAGAGGAGTTTTAATCAAAAAAATATCCTAAAAAGTTCAAATGAAACAAATTGAAGAATCTAAAAATAAAAACAGGAAATCACATTGCTTCAAAATTTATTGCAGACAATGAAATTGGACATACGGTAATTGATTTGGAAAATCGTCTTTTGACACAATTTCGCGCTACCGTTGGCTTACCGCAACAATATACAATACGAGGACCACTTGTTTGGCGTGATCAACTCACACCTCTTAGTATATTAAAACAGTTAGTTATTATACTCAATCTTTGAAGAGTTGATACTGTTTCCATAAATTACCTGCTGATAGTACGAATTGAATCCATAAATAATGTAGTCATGATAAGCTGTAATCCAATATTCCATCAAGTTATATTAACGGCTGTTATCATTTTGATAAATTTAAATATCTGAATCAATTTTTTAGTGCTAAGCCAGGTTAAATGAAAGAAATGTTTTAAAAAAAGGTCGAAATATAACAAAGATTTATCTTTTATATTATTTTATTGTTAAGGCATTGTATAAAGATGAATTATCCTGCACCAGAAATGTTAATGAAAGGAAGTGATGTTGGAATTATGATGGCTGGAGTAGCGGTTTGGCTTAGTGATATTGAAAATATTCCTCCAAGTAATGTGGGGATTTTAGGACGACCATTGCAGCGGATTGCGCTTTATATTTTAATCAAGGCTTGCTTTTTTTTAAAAAGAATCTTTGATTTATAAGTTTAAGTGCTGACACAAATTAAATTAAATAGATGAAAAGTAGCTGAGCATCGTTGTTTAGATGAATTTGGTACCAGAACATGTGGAAACTCGACCGCTGTATAGTGCCATTAATGCTGATAGCGAGTGTGGTAAATTGGAAATGTTTGTCGATTTGTTCCCACATGTATTAGGACCAATACCGCCACCTCTTAATATATCACCTCGTCGACCTCACAAATTCCAGCTACGTGTAGCAGTTTGGAGTGTTCGTAATGTAATTCTTACCAAGAGAACGATGGGAAAACCGGTACTTGTGCATTATTTAAATGATAGTTCGAAAAAGTATGAAAAAGTCTAGCCTTGACTTCAGTATTTTTCCTTTAGATAGAATGATTTAGAAATTTTTTTCCTTAAATTATCATGTGATAAAAGTGTTCATGTAATTTAACGTTGTTATTATTTCAGGCAGCAGATATCTATTTGAAGGTTTTCTTGAACGGAAGTGATAAAAAAGAGAAAACTGATGTTCATTATCGAAGTCTTGATGGATACGGTTCATTCAATTGGCGTTTCGTATTTGATTTCGATTTCGATATTTGGGAGAAGAAAATAGTGATGTATACCAAAAAACACCTCTTTGGGTATTTAAAAAATCCTTTATTGGAATAAAATTATCTTTTATAGTTTTCTAACTTATTCTCCTCACTTTAACTCTTTCATTTTTAAATTTACAATCTCAGCAAGAAGTCGTTGTTGTTGGTAGATCCAATATTGTTCGTTCAAATCTGGGACAACAGCAAATTTCGAGAAGACAGCTATATCGGACAACTTACGCTGGACTTGCTGTCTTTCGATGGTAATGATGCTTTTACATTTGTTACGATCGGAATTGATTTAAAAGAAGATATAATTTATAACCGTATGCTTATGTCTAAATACAAAATCTAAATACAAAATGAAGTTTAACATTTCAAACTACAAAATTCTGCATTAGATAAGTAGTTTGCTTTTGGAAATTTTTGTAATCTAAAAATTTCAAAGAAGGGAAAAAATTGCAGTTTGAGAATGGTTCACTGTTTTTCATGTAATCAATTTTTAAATGTTGGAGCGGAATCAGAATGAATCAAAAAGAATGGAACATTTATTTTTATAAATCTGTAAGCGTATCTCGACTTACAGATATAATTTAGAGGCGCAAATGGATGCTAATGAAATGTACAATGTTGATTATGCTCGCAAAAAACGCAATCCGTGTGTTTGCTGTATCAAATGCTGTTCTTGCTTTTGTCGTATCAGAAAACAAGAGCAAAAAAAGAAAATTATTCCGTTACCGCGAGCACCAGTATGTGCTGCTTGTTTTCTCTCATATCTTCTGAACATATTTTACGAGTCTCAATAAAAAAAATATGCCAGATATGTTAGTATTAATTTCTTGCTGAAAACGCATTTTCTTAAATCGTGAAGAAATTAAATTGCAGCCGTATATATCGGGAAACGTTGGTCAGTTTTCATTATTTCAACAGCGTACGGCGTATGGATGGTGGCCATGCGTCAGTACTTCTCTACCTGACGAACAGGTTATTGCTTTTCTCTTCTTTTTTTCTCGCTTTATTAATTATTTATTCTTGCTCTAATAACGGTTTTTGTATTAATCTTAATTTATTTACAGAAATTAGATTTTGATGCGAAAAGAAAAAAAGATGATGATTTCACTGCCCAAAAGCCATATGTAACCGGTGCAGTGGAATTAGAATTGACATTGTTAACAGCCAAAGAAGCAAAACTTGACCCTGTGGGAAGGAAACGAAGGAAACCAAATCATGTGAATCCTATATTTATCATTGTATAAGGCTTTTCTGTAACTTTCTTTCTTATAATAATTTGTATAATTTATAATCTGTTCAAGTTATTAGTAGAAAAGGAGAGGAAATATTCCAATTCCCTTAAACTCCACAGTACACTGAAATTTAATGCCTTTAATCCCAACATTCTTCTTAAATTGAAGTCACACTACCACTGAATAAAATTACACCAAATTTCATGTGTTTCTTATTTCCAGTCACCATATCTTCCGCAACCGAATCGTCCTCGCTTTGACCAGTTCTGGTGCCTTTCACGAGTTAAAGCATGCTGTTCATTGTGTTGGACCAGTTGGGGTAAACAATGCATTATCATAACTATAGTTGTTCTGATTGGCGTGGTTCTTATCGTTTCGACTGTTTACAAGTTACCTAATATTATTACTACAAAAGTATTTAATGCTGGCAGTTGAAAAATCTACTGTATACCTAGAGTAGGAATCATTTATTCTATTCGAATAAATGAATAATCAATAAAAGTATCTCTGTCACGTCGAGTTTTAAAGTATATTCAGGTTGTAATTAATATTGAGCGCCCGAAAATATATTAGTTTGTTTTTAAATTGATTTGTTGTTAACATTATCATTGTTATTGTTGCAATTACTATCAGGAAATTTGATCTTGCTCATTCTCTCTATAAAGTGTTATTATTTGGCAGAATCTGTTTTAGACATTTTATCATAATCAGAAAGTGATAATGGATGGATAATATCGGAAGACATAAATAAGCATAACGAAATAAAACGTATAACTAAGCTTAACGAAGTCACAAATGCTGATATCTGGTAAAAGTCCAGAGATCTTAAAAAGCTTCCACCCCACAATCCTCCATGAGGTTAATTCACACCTCGAACAAAGAAGGAGTGCGATAAGAATGATCGTATAGTAACATAGCATTGTCCCCGTCATCCAGCGATATACAGCATATTGTAGCAAACCATTTCCAAACCGTAGGTTTGTATGTGGACTGCTAAAATTCGTTTCGTCGTGTTGGATAACGATGACAAAATTTATGTGACTCGCATGACCAAAATGAAAACCATAAGTCCGTTCATGTTTGGAAAAGCCGCGAAAGACCTTTCAAGTGTGTTTGATAGAAGAGAAGCAGTGAAATGGCAGTAAGAACTACTGAGTTCATTCTGCTTTAATAATGGAATGATTCTGTTAAAGAGTTGTTTCTTTAGATGCAATATAAAAAGGAAATTGAAAAGTTTTGAAAAACACATGCTTATGGGTAAGCGCAGCTTTAATTATACTTTTCCTAGCAAAAAAAGTTATTTGCGCATACCGAATTCTCTTTTAATGCAAATACAGTTATAGAAAGCATTATGAGAAAGAGTAAGAATTTTCAATTTACTTTCAGGAAGCTTTCTTCAAAGTCGATGTAAGAGATATTAATAATGTCGGTATTCTTTTCTGGTACAACCAGACAAATGCACTTTTCATTAGCGAAGTCGCACATAAAAAACATTGGTATCGAGTTGATCATTTCGTTTTTAAACTGCACTCGAAGTTTCCTCATTTCCGGATGACTTAAACTGAACATGATTTTTTCACTTTTCTTAATTCCATTCAAAAACTTATATACTTCGGAAAGATTAAAGCTAAAGCACAGAAATTTACGACTAGAAATTCCGAGAAAAAACAATGCTAAGTCTCGTTCGCTCCAGTTTGATACACCAATCCACTAATCTTACCTATTAAATAGAAACTAGAAATCCCAATGGATTGTATTGATTGGTTACAAATTGTAAAAATTATTCTCTTGATTTTTTTTCCATTCCGTGGTTTTAGCTTTAACTGGATAATATTCTTACTGTGAATCCAAACGATACCGAAAATTTCCCTTTGAACTGCTTCGGCTTAATCTTAGTTGGCTATTTTCATATTGATCATTTGAAAGGAAGTAAATTTGTGATTTTTCTTTCATTAATGTTTATTCTAAAAGTTATTACTATTAATATTATACTTTTTGACGGTATAAATATCGATTCATTGTTGTTCTTTAGTTTTTTTGATCTCATGTAATTTATTAATGTTAACAATTGATATCAAATCTTATTCATTCATTTTCTTGGAGTTTTCTGGAATGTCTCATCATTGGTTAGATCTTCCAATTACTTCCCGACTTTTTAAAACAAATTTTTTTTAGGATTTCTGTTTTCTGGAGGGTTCTTTTTTTGAAAAATGCAAAATAATGGCTTCAAATTAGAGCATAATCGGTACTTTGATGATTAATTGTTACTGCATATTGCAAATATAGATGTAGAACTTCTGCATTAACACAATTTCATAAACAAAATTTCGTTGGAAAACCTATTAAGTCTCGTTTTGCAAGTTTAAACGTTTTGCAAGTTTGTCCTGTTAATTTTCAGTATCCTTACCACATTTCAGGCCAGCTCGATTTTTTCCTTTGGCTTCCTTCACTGTGCCAAGAACATAAAACAGAATCACAGATCTTCTTCGGGACATGTACCCCGCCATGATTGCTTAAATTAGTAAGTTTCATTGCACAATTTTGTTCCTCCCACCACTCAATTGCGCATTAAATTGATTTGTTATCAGTTATAATTTCGCAGATTTTAGATTCTCTTCTCCTTGCCTCATTTATCAGTCTGTTTAAAGCCTGTGCAGTTCTCCGAATAAGTAACAAATTATATTCTTTTAAATTTTAACAAACTGTCTAATTTCTTTTAAGTAAACTTTACTTTCTATTTTAATTCACTTCATTTTTTAATTCGTACAACGGCTATGAAATTTAATATTAATGAATATGGTTAGAAGAAAATTGAAATTTCTAAATTACAAATTTCACAATTCGATAATCATCCGAAATACATTTTGCAGTGTTATTTTGTGAAAAAAAGAATGGAAAAAGAGTACAATCCGATAGTGCATTGTGATTTAATGCTGGAAACAAAATCAGAACTAATCGCAGTACTGAAATCACATGTTTTCAAATAATTTGTACGTACCTTTAAAGCAATTCTATCACATATCCTTTCAAAATTTGTTTCTTTTTCATAAATTTAATATTTGAATGTATTCCTTACCAAAATTTATATTAGTAAGTCAGAGATAAATTAGAGAATTTCAAATTTGTTATACAAAACTTTCAAATAGTGCGAAATGTAATCTAATACACAGATAGTTCATTACCCAATAATAGACATGGAGCAAATAGTAGAACAAATAAATTTTCATTTTAGTAATTTATTTGAAATTAATATTTGCATGTTCAATTTGCAATGCAAAAAAGTAATTTTAAAATACGTTTTTGCATACTTTCTGATTAATTTTTGCATATAAATATCAGATGAAATTTCAATTTTTGTATTTGTTATTTTATGATAGAATAGTGTGCTTAGATGTACTGCAGAAGGTGTGATCCTTTTCGAATTAAATGATCATATCTGTTAGAATGTAAATGAGCCATATCAATCGACTGGCGCATTTTTGGGAGAGATTTGCAAAGAAGAGAGAAAATTTCGCCGTTTCAAGGTTAACTGCAAACATTTGTGCAGTTGATATCGCAGTCCAAGCAATAATTACCACATGGATTTCAGGAAGAAATTACTCTTTGGATGTTGTTTATTGTAATAATGTTCCATCTGCCTATTGTTATACAAGCAAGGGATTGCAATATCAGAAATTATTTTGCCCTAAATTATCTTAATCCAATCAATGATAGCTCCACTATCGTAGGAATAACAAGTGCTTGCACAATATTCATAGTTCCTCATTGGCTGGTGAGACTTGAAATATATTCGTGAAAGAATGACGCATCAAATTGTTAATGAGTATTTTATTAAAAAATAGACAAGTAGAAAAGTTGTTATCACATTAAAATGTTGTTCCAAATCTCATCCTTTCTATGATCAAAATTTTTTTGCTGTAAAAATCATAGTGTTTTATGACTTGGATTGGTCTGACAACAGTAATTTTTGCATTTCGCCAGCAAGATCTTAGTAGAAAAGTAGAAAAGTTATAACAATCGAAATTCATAATTTACATAGATTTGTCCTACTAACTTCTCGCCTGTTATCTTTCATAGTTATTTTGCAGATAGCAAATTCAAATTTTCTGAAGGAATTAAAACTAATTGATTCAGACCGAAGGAAAACTTGCTATGGTGTCAATGTTCATATTTTACAAAATAAACAACTAATTGTGCTCTTTTTGCGTCGAGCACGCTTCGCAGTTGTTGTCAGTTGCGTTTGGAAATTTAGTGGTTTGTTGATAAGAATTTACTGAAAATGATTAAAAATTAATTTGCTTCAAAATTTTTCTTTGCAAAAGTGATAAAATCCTTGAGAAAGTTCATAAAATAAGGGCAATTCTTTGAAAGATTTTAGTATATTTGTTACTAATGCTGCAATATCTTTAATGCAACAATTTTTTCTCCTTTATCAACGCAAAATAAAAATATCTTCAATTACTTATCTGCATTAAAAGATATTAATGACAGCTATCATTAATCAACCCGAATCTTTACCACAAATAATTTGCTAAATTGACTTTCTCATCTTAAAAGTTTTCCACCATTGAAACAGGTAACTTTTGAATTTATTGTGAGCAACGTATCTAATTATTGCAACTGTATGCAAAGATGCTATAACTTCATCTTGCTAGTAAATAATATTCATTTTAATGTACAGAATATAATAATTAATATAGCATCTTTAATAACAAAATGTGTACTTTATAGGTAAACTGTTCTATTGCATTCCGGACAATAGCCAAATTTTATTTGCTTATGAAAAACGAAAGGCATGCACCAATTTAATGCAATTCGAGAGGGGTTTTAGTTTTTTCTGCACTATATCGGATAATATATTTGAAAAAATTACATACTTCGGCAACAAGCGTTATGTAAAATTTATCAGGTCGGTACTTTAAAGCATCTAAATCATAATTCGTGACTGATTCTGAATCTTGCTAGTAATCGGATTGCGAATTAATTGAATCCACTGCAGTTATAGTTATGATAATGCCTAACATTTATAAAAATTTATGAAATGCTATAATATTTGGAATAGTCGCAATCTTGCGATTGTATTATTTAATGATTTAAGTTTTTGATAAATTCAAAAAACTTAGTAGATTGTTATCAGCTGGATCATCTGAAAATTGTTTCAGAGGCTAAAAATAAATACAGAAGGTGCTAATCTAAAAGTTTCATTTCGAACACTATTATAACTTACGTTTATTACAAAGTATTTCTTGAGAGTTAATTATAGCGGAAAATTTGAGTAGCAAAATGTAATTCATATCTTTCATTGACAGTTTATTATATTAACTTCACAAAAAATTTCAGGACAAAAAGTACATCACTATTCCTGAAAGAGAATAGCAATATTATCCTTGTTACGAATAACATATCCGATCGTGCCGGTTTCTATGAGATGAATATTTTCGATAATGTTTATGTGGAACAACTTGCCAATAGCGGTTTGCATAATAAATTTTAATCTAATCTCTCTTTCTCTCTCTCTCTCTCTCTTAGCAGTATTTTACTACACAAGAATTTGTGTGACGAAAAAAAAATTAAGTAGTGAAATACAAAATCCATTATCTGATTGCTCGGCCATTGGCTAATGAGCGGTGATCGCTAAGATATATTATATTTGTATATTACAGTAATATATTACATTCGCTTTTTAATAAAGTATATATTAATATATATTAAACATTAAATTAAAAGAATCCTTCTTTATGTTACAAAAATTAGCTTTTGGGCAATTGAATTAAGAATTTTTGAAGAAAACAAACACGAATTTTAATAAACTTCCTTCATTATTGCAACTAACTTTTCAGATATAATTATTTAATATTTTTGTTATTTATTAATTTTTTAATGATTAAATCTAAAATTATGCAGATAGCAAAGGTCAACTTATTATTGGATTGCTTGAGACGAAGAAATACACTGTCAACTTCTCGGAAAAAAAACTCGGAAATACCGCGTTACAACAGGACCTGTCTGATTACATTACAATGCATCAAACAACGGCTGGTCAGAAGAAAGAGTATTGTATCGCGCAGTTTGATGAAAGGTAAATGAAATATTTCACGGTATCGGAGATTTTATTCCTGTAACTTTCTATTGGTATCAAAATAATCTTCGAACATTGCTGATTGATTATTTAATAATTTTACAGTAAGGGCAAGACATTGCATTGCAATGAAGACATTAGTTCTTTATGAATAATACGGTTTTGCATGCTAATTTTCAAACAATTTTCTGTGTATGAAAAGCTAACGGTATATTTAAAAGCAAAAAAACTAATTTCAAACTTTAAATCTTTTTATGAAATTTTGCATTGCTAAAATGAAAAGGATAGGAAATAGAAAGAGATGAAAATTTGAAACTTCACAGTGTATTATAATTTTGTCATTCAATCTATCATTTTTTTCATTTTTGGCTATAGCGATTACTTGGATGCAAAGATGTACAAAAAGCTGTATCTCGAAAAATTTATTTTAATGCTGTATAAAAATATTGTTGAATCGAGAAGACGAATGAATATTTTTAAGGTAATAAAATGTAAATTAAAAGTTTGCTCAGCTTTCTAATGTCGTAGTATGCAATTCCAGCTTAGTTGTAACGTAGTTTTTTTCCAAATACTTGAATGTCAAATGCTAATTTCAATTAAAAGGAACGATAGCTTTAGCAACGATAGCTCAAAGTTTGATAATCGACAGCCTAATCAAAGAGTAGTTTAATCCAAATGTTGTTCGGACAGAAATTTTTGCATAGCAATCTTCTTTAAAAATAGATAAGATTATTAAAATGAAATGCGGAGTCTGGAGGAAAAAAAAGCAACTTTTACAGGAGCCTATGATCAAATATGGAATGGCTGATGATGAAGTACACTCTAATTACAGCATTACAACAGCGATACTTATGATACCAATTTTATGTGCATTTTCAGCAGCCATCACTTTAATGTGTTGGTATAAATGAGATATACGGTTGTTTCTAGGTTAAATGATAGTAAACTTCTTTTCCTTTCAAAAATCGATTATTACTTCAATTATATATTTTCTTATTCTTTAAGTTATTGTTTAGTAGCATAAATGAATCCAAAATTATGCAAAATTTCGATTTTTTAGAATTCAATAGAAAAAGCCGAAATTTTTTAATAAAACACTGAAGCTTTAACTAAGATTATTAAATCCATGTAAAAAGAGATCTGGTTTCTGATGATAACAAACCAATGTCATTTCTTTTTTTCTAAAATTATTTCTGGTATTGATATTATACACATAGATTATACAAAAGATATGAGTCACACTTAAATATGAATCGTTGCAATAACTAATTGAAACAAATTTTTATTAAACTTAAGATTCCTATTCTCAATTTTTATGAAATCATATATTCACATTAAATTACATTGTATCTTTCGACTACTTCAGTGAATCATTTCTAACGTGATCCGTAGGATGATTCAGATTTTTTCAAATCTCTTTTTTAAGCCAATATTCATCAAAGAACCATTTCTTCATCAATTGAATTTCTCATTCTGAACTTTATTCGACGCACCGCCTACCAGTTATATCAGTTTGATTTGATCTTTATTCGCTTTGTGTGCATTTTACTTTGAATCCTTTTAATTGCCAAAATTTATCTATTGATTTTCTTCGGGCATTCAGAATGAAAATGCTTTGGGAGTTAGAGAGCTTTTGGTTATATCATCACAGTATTAATGTTTTTTTGAAATTGCGCATCCAAAGACTTCTATCGGCTTATCATTTTAATAGGAAGGCTAAAGAAAAGCTTGGTCTTCATCTCAATATTATCAGATCTACCGGTTCGAGAAAGATTTGAATCTCGGAAAGAAATAATGTTGTAAGAACAAAGTTCGGATAGACACGAGGAATTATATAGCAAAACAGATTTGTAATTTTACCATACTCTCTTATATAGTTATAGTAATACGTTTTTCTCCTATCAGAGAAGTAAAAGAAGACATAATTTGAAAAATTTTAGTAAAAAGCATTATCAGTTTTTATCTGAGGTCCGATTCAAATTCAATTTGCAAAATAAGTTGCCGCGTGTGATTGTATGTGAAAATGTGGAAAGAAGCTAATATAAAAACAAATCTCCTAGGAAAAGCAAAGCGATCTGCGGATATTCGACTAAAATTTAGATGCTTCAAATTTTCTTTGATGGTCGCAAAAATTGCCATTCTAAAAATTTTTTGTGAAATATAATTCGTTACGGGTAAATATAATTTTTATAATTACCCGTAACGAATATATGACAAGTACATCTACAATAGGCAACATAAAGTTCAAAATGCCATCTTTTAAAATTATTCCTGAAAAGTTTTGGTTTATTGCGATATTTAGAAGTTATCTGATTGTGATAGAAATTAGCATTAGCTGACAGTGTGTTATAATAATTTTGCCATCTTTTTGAGCTATAGAAATTTTCAGCAATATTTGCTTTGATTTAACGTATTATAGTTTGATAGTAGATCAAATTGGTTAATTGCTTAAAATTGAATAAAGATTGAGCACTTTGAAATTATATTAATAAATGGATAAGTAAATTTAATTTGGATCTTAATTTGATTTAGGATTTTATAGAAAACTACGAGGTCGGAAGATTTTAATGCGTTTTGTAATTTCGATATTATTCACCATGAAGAATTTAGGTAGTGAGCAGTCTTGTAGACCGAATGAAGAAAAAAAATAGAACAACAGCTTTTATTAAATCACAGCGATATATTCAAATTGATATTCTAGTATCGATGGAATATTTAGCTTCTTATTAATTCATAATTAGATGAAATTGAAATTACCGAGCATCATCTCAATATATATATGATGGGAAAATTACTTCATTTGATAACCAAAACTAATTCAAGGGATAAACAGATGTTTTAAAAATATCATTTTGAAATTCCCTAACTTTCGGGAATTAACACTTTTCATCAATTCTTCCGAAAAATGTTTTATTCAGGTTCCTTTCAAACTTCTGTTTTAAAAATTATGAAGAATTTTCACTACTTTCATTTTTATGTCGGTTATTATTATATCTTTGCTGGAGGAAACAGAATTATAGATAATTACATTTAGCCATGAAAATCCAAGTTTGTAGTTCATATATAATAATTGGATTTTGGAATGACCATATGCGCATAATCGAAAGAAAATAAACGAATAGTTTTCCAGCGCTGGAACAGACAGTTAGCCAAAATTTAAATAGTTTTGTACCGCTACTGATTTTCTTCTTTTTCGTCGACATTTAGTTGAATCTCGCTAAACGTCGTATAGATCATTTTAGCTGTTTCAGAAGTATCACTTCTAAAAAAAGCCACCATCAAAATTCATATTGTACTTTGATTTTCAAATTAAAAATTAGCCAGAACTTCAATTTCTTAATACAAAAATCTATTAAAATTTGCTTTTTGTGAACGATTAAAAAAGACAAAGATAATTACATTTTTATCAAGGCATATGCTTGCTTTTATATCATTTCTGTCTAAATGTGGATCTGATGTTGCTATACAATTTTTTTGACTGCTGCTAATAATTCATCGTTTTGTCATTATCGCTGATAATGCATAGAATATCATTAGAAAGCAATTTTTTAAAAGAATTTCGGAAATACGATCGCTAACCGTTGTGAATCTGGACATCCTACAGCGAGATTTCCATTTGAAGAACTGAAAATTTCAGCAGTTGAACATTTTTTGCTACATTTTAAGAATTCCGAAAAGTTTGTATGACTCATCCCTTCCTTATCGCTTCTCTTGCACCTTTTGAGAATCTCATAATTTCTATTATTTGTATTTCAGGTAACTCTAATGATATCATTTTATCGCTCTCTCTTTCCATTCCTCTCTCATATTTCCGATTTATAGAATAAAATCTACTCTCATGAAAAGAAAAAAAAAAGAGGAAAAGACCATTTTACCCTGCAGATAGCAAATCACAGCGTAATGATGGATTTCGCACTCGTTTCATACATTGATCGTAGAAAATTTCGTTAGCTGATCGAGTTTTCCCAGTTTCACCAAGCAATTTATGGGCTTTGATTCGTGACAATTTGGAATGTGGAACTAAAATCTCTTTCTTTTCGTATCCTGTAAATATATTTCCTTTTTCCTTTCTCTTCCATTGAACTATAATTTTGAAAATTTGTTTACTTTATGAAAAATGAAGATCAGTATGTTGAGAATATGATTTTGCTGGCAACATGATTAGGAAGGAAGTATATGTCATGGAAATATAATTCACCCTTATTGGATTAAAAATAAAACGAGAATTCTACTGGTT
Source organism: Cercopithifilaria johnstoni (assembly GCA_916381525.1). Taxonomy (NCBI): domain Eukaryota; kingdom Metazoa; phylum Nematoda; class Chromadorea; order Rhabditida; family Onchocercidae; genus Cercopithifilaria; species Cercopithifilaria johnstoni. The sequence continues at coordinate 194,541 of CAKAEH010001403.1, forward strand.
TGGATTATATTTTCAATAGATCAAATTCTAGTAATGAAGGAGAAAGAAGTACCAGAGTAAATGCGATGAGGAATTCAAAAGGTAAATTTTCAAAAATTTGTAATTCTAAAATGACGATAAAATAATTAGGATAAACATGATTCTGTTAAAGTGAGTCATTTCAATGTTCGTACAAAATTTGTAAAAATGAAAAGCTTTTCGAACAATGCACGAAGAAAATGCTACTAAGATTAAGACTAAGATTGACCAATGAACTATCAACTTTGACCATTTTGCTTTTCAATGATATACACTTAGTGTTAAAAGTCATCAGCATAGGTAATTTTCCTCTTCAAATGTATCTTTCAAATATCTCATTATTGTTTTTATCATTATTCCTTACAGAATGCAATCCTCGCCTCTTAAAGTTGAAGAAAGAATAATAGGCTACAAAATAAAATTTCCTTTTCATATTCATAACTCCATCTTCTAGTAATCAAAACAATGTATGATGCTGTTAATATATTATATATTCAATTATTAATTGCTTATCGCTGAAAACATAAAATACCTGTCCAATTCTCAAATGAGTTGTTATTATATGTGACAATATTGGAATTGAAACTAGATGTAATAATATTAAGACTGAAATTAGCCGTAGTAATACATTAAAAATTATTATTTAGCTGCAGCAAACACTTAATTGTTATATTAATGCATGCGTTGTACACTTCTCTACTATTAACATTTTCTTATTTTGATTTTGAAAATCAACTAATTTATTAAGCTGTCAGCTTCCATTTTAAATCCATTTTCCTGCATTTTCTTCAGGGCGAAAAAGAGAGAGAACTAAATACACGCTTAGGTTATATGCAAATTTCCTTGATAATGTTGGTAACAAAATGATAATAATGCTGATGATGATGATGATGACAATAGTGGCAATAATAATAAGAAGGATCTGAGAATCTCGGGAAATGAAAAAAGAAAAGACGACCAGCCAAATGTGACTCATGCCATGAAATTCCGAACAAAATTCAACTTTTTTGGAATTTTATGAGATATGTCATAATACTTTTGTTTTCCTATCGTATTTTACTTTATTGTTATCTAAATGAACAAAACAAATTCATAAAAAATGTTATTAATTCTTTTGCTTTTTGAGGGAAAAGTTATTTTATGATAAATGAAATATTATAATGTAATAATATAAGTGTCACTAAAATTAAAATAAATAATGGAAAAATATATGCATAAATGCATACCGATATTTGCCTGTTGCACAGGTAAATTATCAAGGATTGCATGATTTGAATGTGATTGTTGCTTATTGTGGCATATATCGAAATCCGGTCGAATTACTTCAAAGAATGCTAAAATTTTTAGAAGATATCGTACATATTTTTCGGCATTAAATTCATATTTCTATAATTATTACGATTATGGAATATGAAACTTTTTAAGATAATTTGTACAAATTAGTGATCTGGCAAATACTAAAATATTGAAAAATATACGAATTTTTTGTATGTTTTCTTAAAAAATTAGAAAAATATATAAACATACATTTTGAGCTATGTGTATTGTCATGTGTTTGTCTTTCTACAAGCATTTCACGTGCTTTTGCCGTAAATCCACGATGAGCTAATTTTGGATTACTGAATTCATCCGATGAATTTCCTGAGGTATCCTGGAAAAGAGATTGCCACGCATCGGATGTAGATTGATAAAAAACAAAACGTTTAAATAAATTAAGCTAATTTTACAGGAAGTGAGAAGAGAAGTAAAGAACAAAAAGGAAATGTAAATATGTAAAGAAAAGCAATAATAAGTAATAGTTTTCTTAATAATTCAAACTATTTCACAGCAGCAAAATTTTATTAAAATTGATTTATTAAAGCTTTAAAAAAAGAATAATCAGAAGTAAAAACATATAAACAAATGAATATATTTGCATAATAAGCCGACGAATTTAAGATTTCATTTGTTAGTATTTTGACATTTTGATAGTTTTCAATGGATTATAGCAATTAAGTTTCAATGTCTTGTGAAGACAGTATCGTTAATTGCATAATCTAAGTTTGCATTTCAGATTGAAAAATTGTTCCTAACCAATGATGGAACAATATTTCTTAATAGGAGAATTTTTGAGTTGAATCGAATCAAATTTTTAATCCAAATAAAAACCACAAAAATAAAAAAACAGCAAAATAATTTGGATAATGATAGGATATTAGTTAAGTGTTAGAACAAAATATTAAGTAAAAGGAACAAATATTTAGCAGAGAAACTTACTGTCACAACTGCAAACGGCGCTGGTGGTTCTAATAGCACTTCACGAGCTTTGATTGTGAAACCACGATGTCGTGCTAATCTTTCTTGCAAATCTACATCAGACATCTGCAAAAAATAACTTTTGGTAGTGAAGATTGATTTAAAAATCTCTTCTTCATTACCGATTTATTATTTGTTATGAAGAGAGAGAGAAGACAACTTATATATCCAGCTATCAACTGGTCAGTTTATTAAAGTAAATTGGATATGAATGAAGCGTTTCCGTTCTACAAATTTTAATTAATATCCTATATGTAACGAAAGTGACATCGAATCAAACTGAATTTGCCATTATTATTTATGCTATTCAAAACTTATTTGGGATATTAGCTTCATGCTATCTGAAATGCAGAAGTGGAATATTTTATCTTATGAAAAATGTCCAGAAATAAGCCCTATGATTAACTTATTTTTCAGCATTGCTTGACATAACGCCAGTTCATCAGCATTAGCAATCAGACATCACAGAGCTTAGATATCACACAGATATCTATCACACACAAAAACATTTATGTCAAGTTTATTGCTCTTCGGAATCATAAGTAAATTATATGCAATAATTGGATGAAACAATTAGGGAAATGCCTTTCTTAGAAAATATATGAAGATAAGCGAATATACGATAGCAAAAAGCAATGAGTTCCTGAAGTTTTCTATTGATCTCTCGAAGCAGAAAATAGATAGAAGGATTACAAATAAAATAAAATTAAATAAATCAATGTTCAATCGCTGAGTAAGGTAATACCTCTTCTTTAGCTAATATTTTTAGTAATCACTTTATCATTTCATTAATCACTAACTAACAAAATGGCAATAAATGTAAATGAGAATGTTTATTGATATTTGAAATGCAATTTTATATCAGATAAAGAGCCAATTGCATCTTTTATTGAGATTAATTTTAAATCCCAAGAAATGAGGGAAGGGTGGGCGATAGGAATAAAAACGGAATAGCTAAGCAAATTGCTTTTTTGAGAGTAAGCAATAGAATATTTTCAGTGTCTGAAAATTAAATTTACCAGAATGATATAGAAAAAAAGAAATAATTCGTTTATGGATGAGGAATGGATGTGAAGAGATTGTCTCTTTAACACGACTGAAAAGAAGATATGGAAGATCATGCATGCATTGTTAGGCTTTTAAAAGTAAACAAACATTCAGACCAAAACTTGCATTTATGTATTTGCATGCTTCTATCTATACAGATTTGATAGGTATAATTAACTTTTCAGAAATCCATTTGCTTCTTAGCCTGAGATGCTAAGTATGCCTGAACCTACTTAAAATCCAAGACAATTACCACGGTGTAGTAGGAGGTATATGCCCAAACTTATCTGAGCATCAAAATATACAATACAGTAGCATTTCTAGAAATTAGGAAAATTTACTTCTACAGATTAGAAATTTGATGATTAATTTATGCAACCAATAATTACTTTCAGAAGTTGATAATAGTTGTTTGATGTGATAAAATGTTTGTTTATATGATATTACTTACATTCAAGTAATCAATCACGTTGTGCTAATTAATTCATAAATTGATTAAGTCTCCTCTCAGATGACACGTTCCTTTTAATGCTTTTAATACGTTATTTTCCTTTTTTTTTAAAAGAAATTAATTTTGAATGTTTGAATTTGAATTTTGCCAAAAAGCAAGGAAATTTCAGTCTAAATCAACAAATTTGGCTTTTAAATCTGTCTTTTTGCAATAATTTTTCCAAAAACTTCATTATATCAATTCAATTATTACACTTTCTTGTATTATTACTGCTTTATTGCAATTTTTATGAAAACCGAATTTGGAATCAGGTTTTAAATTAATCTTAAAGCTTAAAGCTTTATTAGTAAGCTCATTAGTCCAATCTAATCCAAATCCTTCATTAACAAAAAAAGCTAAGAAAATTATAACGTTATCAAGAAGTGAAAAATATGGATTATTGTTCTATGAAAATGAACAGAAAATAACTAGTGACAGCTAATTATTTTCTAGATTGGATAAATTACTTTTTCGACAGTCATGGTCTTTTGATCATCATATCATGAAGAATCAGAATTACGTTTAACGCTAATAAATTGGAAACTTGTTAATAAAATGCTATTAAAATGAAAGCTTTGCAAAGTTAAAGAAGTACCCATAGATGATGTTAACGTGAACTGCCAATTAAATTGATGGAAGAACGGACTGATCATTCAATCAATTCGATCTTTCCAATTGTTTGGAATAAAAGCAGGAGGTGAAAGGAACTAAAGTGAATTTAAATAAATTAAATTAAGTAATTTGAATCAAACAAAAATAAGAAAAAGGAACACAGTTAAATTAAAACGAATTATTATATTACAGTGAATTAAACGAAATGATTTCATAGATTTTCTTGATGAATAAAAAAGGAAGTAAATCAAAAAAGGAAGAGATGAAATAAAAGAGAAAGTAAACTTACGTTCGTGAAAGGAAGAGATGACAGCTTTTCAGTTTTTAAAAAGTAAAACCGAAAGAGACAAATGAGATTTCTCAGTGTTCAGGAAGACAAAAAAAAGAATTCCCTTTTTCTGTTTTTAATAGATGCATTAATTTCCTTCTTCAAATTCTCTTTTTCAATAACTGCATTAAAATTTCCACATCAACCAGCATCACTTTGATGTATTATGAGTGGATAAGAAAGTCCATTTATTTTTTTTATTCAAATAATAGCCTGAATGCCTCTTTCTTTACTTTTCCACTTCTCACTGATACTTCAATCTTATTGCAAATGATCTTCAGTTAGTAATAGCTATACTAATTTATCTGAAGAGGGAATTCGCTTAACAAATTGAAGGCAGATTAGAATTGAAAGGAACCGGTGTTTCAAAAAATCAATAATTAATTACTCAAATGGTAGTTGCATTTTCTTCCACTTCAAATTTCGAGAAATTCAGCACTTCAAAACATGCGATAATTATTTATGCAAAAAGTGTAGGAAGAAACTAAAAAGGATAATACCTTTTTAACTATATAGTCTTACTACTTATTATTTCAAAACATTAAGAAAACTATTCGAATTAATTTTTTGAAGTATTGATTGATTTTCGATAACATCTTTTTCAAAAATAATTCAAGTGGATGATTGATTCAATCTTTAAGTAACAATAGGAATTTCCGGGTCAAATCTTTCATTCAAAAATCCAATGAGCTAATCAATGAAAGTTTAAAATTCACTAAAATTATTAAATTAAAAAAATGAAATAGAAGTATTATCACAAAGTCCTTTCAGGCTATCCTAAATTCCCTACCAGGATACGATATTCAATTCTACAAAAGTAAAGCAAAAGACAACAAAGTTATGTATAGTTCAGACCTGAATTATTTCAGGATCGACACAATTAGCATATATGAAAATTTGATTGTCGCATCCAACAGTTGTCATATGTAGTGATCATTTAGAGCCTTTTAGAGTATGTCAGTGGAGAAAGGACAGGCAAAGTAAATAACTTCAGTGTAATGGAATAGTTTCTTCTGGCGGATTATCATCGATGTTTTTGCCAGACAAAATAAATAGATGGAAAGAGAAGGAAATAATATTATTAATTATTCAATAATCAAAAGAATAAATAATAAAATGCGATATAATATAATCTTTGTGATTAAATGGAGACATACAGTAATTATCTGAAAAATTTTGTAAAGAAAAAAAGTATAAAAAAAGGAAAAATTTTGTGAAAAAGGTTTTGTCTCATTTTGGCAAACTTTAAGTTTTTGGTAAACAAATTTTGGATAAACTATTTTATTTTAGTTGCTGGAAAACTGCGAGTTAATCCTAGAATTAGATGAAAAATTGAAATAATTACCATGCATTAAACTTATAATGTGATCAATTTAAAGCTTCTACTGTAGCTTCGACTCCAATAATTGCAACTATTTTAAATTATATCAGATTCAAAAGTAACACTCGAAATTATTACAATATTCTTCGAGAAAAGTTATGATCCTTGTTAAGTGTTTATTCGAATAAGTAAGACAAAAATTATGCAGCAAGGAGAACAGAGAGAGTGACCTCATCAATGCATACATAATTTGATGATATCTGTCATCATGCGAAATAACAAAAAATTTACTTACAATTTTATTTCAGCAATCATGAAGTTGCTGTCAAAAAAGGGAAAATGGGAGATGATATACTCTTCCGTTTATTTGTCGAAGAAATATCTCATTGATTTCCAACTTTTATATTAGAACCAGTTAGATGAATACGAAGTTCTAAGCTGAAAGAATTGATGAAATGCACAAGTGATGCGTCCTAGTCCATTTATTTGTTAATCGCTTTAACTAACAGCTGCTACTCTTTCTTGCAATTAGCACTTTGTGTCCTTTTATGCTCATCATGGAGACTAAGTCATTTCAATTCAACTTTGTTTGTAAGGATTTTATTCCCATAAGTCAAACTACAGATTCAGTTATAATTTATATTTGGACGATCAAAGTGGAGTGGACCAAGTACCAAAAATATAATTGGACGAACGAAGTATAATTGGACGATCAAAATAAAGTGGACCAAAAATGATTAGGCCAATATCCGCTTGAAAACTCTATCCTGGGTCATAGTTTCTCATTAGCATTAAGGCCTGCAACTGCAAGTTTGTTGTATTGCAGATGTTCTCATTCGTTCATTCATAAGTAAAAATACATTCACAAAAAAATGGAATGGCGATAAGTAGAGGGGAAGAAGACGGATTTTAATGGCAGAGCTCAAACTTTAGCAATTCCTTAAGGCAATGTTTTGTAATTCATTCGTAATAATCAGAAAATAAAAAAGTGTCAGAAATGAAATTCTTAGAAGAAACTAAAGCTTCCAATAAAAATTGCTTCGAATATGGACTAATTTAAATTAATAATATTAAATGAACCAAATTAAGATAATGAAGAATAAAATCGTTATTTTCAGATGCTAAATCTGAGAACTTTTTTCGAGTAGAATCAAATTTTAATTCTGACTAATATCACATTTCTAATGCATATATCAAATGATTCAAATCATTCGGTCTTTATTGCAAATGTCACCTTGGCTCATTGATGGCCAGTCTAAGGCAACATATGCAAAATTCCTCTCAAACAATCATACAACCTCTGAGCTAAGTTTCCTTCATAAAATAAGTATTTGTATTTAAATTCAATTTATTCTATTGATATCGACTTGCGAAATTTATCGTTACACCAATTTTACTTCCAGAAATACAGGAATTGATATCTTAAACTGATGCAATGGAATTATTTGATCTCTTTCTTATTCCCAGTTTTATTTTTATCTCTATTAAAATTGATTATGATAATAACAAGGTAGAAATCATATAGAATGTATGTTCTTCACATTCCAATTAGAATTCAATAGATAGTGTAAAATTTAATTGTGAATGAATAAAATGACTGCCATTGGTCTCCAGTGCTTGTGTATGATGAAACGAATTACCAATTTATCTGATAAGGTTTCAAAAGAATATATGCGTTGAATAACAAAGCATTGATCGGTACAAGGTTTCTCGTAAATTATCGCCTGATAATAAATAATTATGCAAATATCATTAATAATGCATAAATAATCACGAAATATTATTAATGACGTCGAATTAGAAAAAGTAAACGAACTGACAAGTTCTTTGTCAGATCTTCAAAGTCTTTTTTTTGTAAAGTTTGAAAAGTTATTTAAAGTTAATGACTAGTATTTTCTGCTACTAACTTTGCTGCTTCGATGTAGCACTTATGCTCACAGCTAGAATGCGCTCTGAGAGACTTCCATGTCGTCACTTGGAGACATTAGCACAGCAGTTTCATCATATTTTATCATTTCATATGGAAGAATCCTATATCAACAATTAGCACTTATAAATTCAATCATCTTTTGGTTATACTTTCAAACTTCATGAATGAGACTTTAAAAACGTTTAAATGCCAAAACTTTTTTTTCGGTATTTCAAATGAGAAAAAGCAAGGAAAAGTCACAAAAGATTTCATCGGAATAATCCGAAGCCGGATTGATAGGAAAAAACAAAACAAGGAACGTAAATATGTGAATACGAGAAACGCGCAGAATAAGCAACAAAATCTAAGTGAACACATCTTAACATCTTCTTCATTTACTACGTTGAAAATCATCGGTTCCGCTTCAAAAATATAAAGAATAAAATAAATAATATTAGAAATGACATATTCACAAATAACGAGAATTCCTATTTCATTTGTTCCTCTGAATTTCTCTTGATTGCTCAAAATGTCGAAGTGTTGGTTAATTCTGTTTTGCATCTAATTAAGCTGATCTCTCTCTCTCTCTTTCGTGTTTTAACTACTCATCTTACTAATGAGTATATTGAATGAGACGGTGCATAAATAAGAGAAAAAGTTAATTTTGTCGTTGGTGTGTTACTCTGTTTGAATTTGCATCCACATGGATTCAGCTAATTACTTAATTGCCACAGCAACTTTATTATTATTATTTAATCCTTCCAATAACATCTTCCCTGCAGTGTATATTCTCATAAGAATTATTGAGATATATAAATATACTAAATTATAATTTATCTAAAATATAAATATTTAAAGTTAAATTGAATTTCAATTCATTTACATTTCAAGTGAATTGTGATTCATAATATTCATAATTTTGCAAAAGTTCTTGAATAAGTTGACCGTGTTTAGATGCATAAGTAATGGCATGGAGAATAGGCAAGAAAGGTACGATAATGCGATGATTCTTTGGTTTCACACTCATTTGTAACGAATTTTTACTCATTTCATCACTTGCACCTAAAACATTTAAATTACACATGTAAAAAATAGAATGAATTTCAATCATTTCTTTCTTTAAAATTATTTTCATTTAATTAATTCCTATTTCTGTTCTACAGTAAATCAGAGAAGATTTTTAATTAAGTACTATGAATTATCAATATTTCTTCATTCCGCAATATCTATATGATAGTTGGTCATCTGTCAGTTAAATACATTTTTCATTCTAAGAAATAGAAATTCAGGTGAGATAAATGAACAATCGGATGAGTAGTAGATTGGGAATCATTCAATACTTTGAATGATTCCCAATCTTTTTTGTTTTTTGTTCTGAAAAAAACGGATTTAACAAAAATATGATCTGGAAAATTTACCTTCCACTTGAGTGAGATCTTCCGGTGAATAAGGATCGAATGAGACTGGTTTCACTATCGTTGGCAACAATTCCACTTTGCAATTTTCGTTCAGCTCTCCTGCTGCACTGGGAGAAATTGTCGCATCTTGTCCACAGTAGCAATACGAATCAATCTAATCATATATAGAATTTAGAATAGATGACTATTTAAACTTAGCAAAAGTATTACTATATTAGTACAAGAGCCAGATAAGTTTGATGATAATGGAAGAACGTCAGTTGCTTTTATAAAAAAAATCTTTTGCAAAAATATTTTTTCACGGAAAAATAAATCAATATATAGCATTTGTATTATATAAGCAAGGTAAAGTGGTTAATAATGTGGTGATCATCTCATTAACCCTGTAACTAAAAGAGAGTGCTGTCTTACCGGAATCACCTCTGTAGGTGAAGGAATCTCTTCAAGTGTAAGCGATTTTGTAACGCCGACAGATTCTCCTGATTTGCTCTTAATGAAAAAAAATTCTTAATCATTATCCGAAAAAATTAGCTTCAATTAATCTTCTGCTACTGTTCTTTATTCATTTTAATTCTTTAAGTTAAAATTAGAAACTTTTAAAATCACGATGACAAAGTACAAAGAACGCTGAAAAAAACCTTCCCAAATCTTTCGGCTGTAGATAACTTCATTGGTGACAATCTTTTTGCATCTGATGCTAACACCTATAGATAAATTATACTTGACAGCATATTAAGATGTTAAAATTCAGAAATACTGGAAAAAGAAACTTTCTGTCTGATATTGTTAAGAGAAGATGATTAATGCCCGAAGTGGGAAACAATCTAATGATTCGGATCTATCCACAGATCATTGGCAATATTACATTCATACTAAAAGTAGCAAGGAACTAGAGGAAAAACCAGGCATCACCAGGACTGTATATAGATATGATATTATGCATTACACCGTCACCTTCTCATCTCGTAATCCTTCTGACTTCTCTGATGACAGTAGTACTTTTGGCTGAAAATTTGAAAGCAAGTGTCAAATGGACATTCTGGTCATCTTTCAATAATTTCGAAGTTCTCAAAAGGCTATCTAATCTTAGAAAACTTCAATTATCAAACCATGAGTTAAATACGTATGACTTTCAATAGTAACAGCATACGATGCACAATAAATAGCCTTGCAGAATTTATGTCATTTCATCCATCTGATCGCTTCAATTGACTGACAATTGATGGTAGCTTACATACGAAGTTTAATGCTTACCAATTCTTTATGCTTCGGGATAATTGCAGGTGGATAATTTTCACTCGAATATTGGCTCTTGCCTTTTTCCTGTATTAATTTAATAATTTAAAGATTGATAAAATCATAACAAAAATTATTTCAACATCTTAAATTCAGCTAAACGTAAAATAAAAAGTTTTTTTTAAACAAAAATTACTGTTGAAGAAGCTGGTGAAGCGCTGCCTTCCAATGTTTCCACATAATTGCTAAACGTTAATGAATATTAATTAGTCTGATTAAAAACTAAACGTATAAATTTCACAATTAGTACAAATTTATTATTAGAATATATAACTGGTAATAATTAAAAAAGTATCAAAAAAAGAACCAACGATGGCGAATAATCTTTGATTTTTTTTGATACATTGGTTATATCCTTAAAAAAATAATTATTTAATAGGAAGTTAAGAAAGTGAAATGTAGCGACAAGATGATAATAATTCTTAAAAACAATTATATTGATTTTTCCTTCCACTTTATCTCTTGCTCTTATTTAATTTACTTAATAATTCAATCTCTCCATTATTTTTCCTTTCTTGCAATTATGATTATTTAATAAATTAAGCGTAGGAGTTAATACGTAAATTAAAAAACTGCATATTATCTAATGTCATTTGTTTACCAAAATATTCAAATAAATATTGGAAATTTAATAGAAAAATTAATAAAAAGGAAATTAAAATTAAGAGAAAGAGACATGAAACAAAATTTAAATGTCAACAATGTTGTAAGTGTTTGAGTGAGAAGGTGAGAATATAAAAATATGGTAACATTCATTATTTACACCGTTCTCTAAATAAATTTTAAATTTTAGAATGATTCACTTTATTATAATATTAAACGTACCAGTTTAGTTAAGCTATCGCTAGTAGTTTCATCAGAAGTTGTATATTTCGTTTTTTCTGAATCAACAAATTTTTTTCTAAATAAAAAAATTGAAGAAATGGTTTAAAAATATTCGTGCTATACCATGATTCGAAATTTTCTTTTACTTCTGAATTGTCAGTCTGATGAGATGATACTTCAACCATACTTTGTCATAATGTTTAAAATGCTTTATCAATTTACTTTCTGGTCAACTTTCTTGCTGAATACTAAAAATTCTTGTCACCCCAAGTGCAGTACAGAAAGCGTAATTACCACTTCAACTGATAAAGTTGCTACTTACATATGTGAGACAGGTTTTGATAATATTACACGTCGGGGTGTTTGAACTCGTCGTCCTCTCTTTTTCGGTAGTAATTGTTCTGCTGATTTTCTTTGTTTCTCTGAACTTAACTCTTTACGGCTTCTTTCCTGTAATTGTAATTTCGAATTTATGTTTTAAAGATGTAATCGAGTAGTCTGGAAGAAATAAAATTTGAACTTTCAAAATTTCCTCAGCTTATGTAATTGATAATGATGCTCCATTTACATTCAGAACTTGCAAGTTTTTTGCTTTACTTCCAAAGCGCTTTTAAAGTAAACATAAAATTAACTGTTATTAATTAACAAAGACAGCTGAAGAGGCTGATTTGGAATTCTGTCTCCGTCGGAATATCCAAGTTATTTGATAAGTTTATTCATCCACAATCAATAACAATAAATTTTTGATAAATTAGTCATTTCGCAGTGTGAATTTAAACAAATAAACAAAAATAATGCTCGAAATAAAGCACCTTTTTGTTGCGGAAATAATACAACAGGATTAAGCTGGCAGCAATTGTGACGAGTGTTCCGATAGTGAATCTAATTGTTGTATTGTTTCTCATGTTTACTTTTGCTTAAATAGATATTTTTCAAACAAATTGTAAAAGAAATGATTCACTTCTTTTGATTTTCTTCTATTCAAATGAATTATGAAACCAAAATTTATAAGGAATGTAATAATCTCCGGGCTATTTCTTTCTTCTACTTCTTAAAAATATTAAGAATACTTCATTTGGGAATGGAAAAATTAATATTTCCAGCTTTTATGAAAATTTTGATCTAAATGTTAAATGTTCGGAGAAGTTTCGAAAAATATTATCATTAAGAGAGACAGGAAATATTTTGATATTATACAATTTAAATTATTTAGTGAAGAAGTTATTTGATTATGAGCCTTTTCGTCAGTTCAGCCTTTATTTGCGTCTATTTTTCGTTAATAATAAAATAAGGTCATATGACAGATATATTAATGATTTTCATATCATTAGAGCTCAAGCCAACATATAATACGAAATGGAACTTTCAAAATCTGTTCTGCAAAGAATTCAGGAAATTAAATATGTTCACGATCAACCTAGAAATTCATCATTTACCTTTACGCAAAATTTCTTTGCATCTGTCTCATTTAACGGATTACTACAAATGGAAAAAGCGAAAGAACCTTATTCACCCGAAGTTATTTATCCAAATATATATGATATGAGGTCAAAAATCCCAAAAAGACTGAACAGAAGATTGAACGGAATTAAACAGGTATGATGTACGGAAATTGAGAGGAGGAACATGGTACGGTAAACAGGTCTTTTGGTTAACGATAATTGGAAATGCAGAAGGTGTTGAAACGAAAAAGGTACAACGTCGCAGTGTATATTTTCAAAAACATGTATTTTTTGAACTATATGTTTCTATTGCATTTGAAGCATATTATTTAGCAATTTTCAAAAACATTCAACAATTAAACCGAATCTTTTTAAAATCGCTAAATTCGATCTGAAAATGTATGGGTTATTCTGGGAGATATAAACTTTCATTTCCATAATACCATTCTAAAATTTTTACAAATTTAGTCCAAATTTATGAGTGAGAAAGGAAAAGCAAAAAGAACATCAGAGTAAGGATCATAAGCTTATTCGAAATATATTCCTGACAGTAACATGGAGATGAAGATAGTCTTAGACAATCTCAAAATTTGGAAAAGATTACATGGAAATTGATCAAATCGCTGTTATAGTACGAACCGATCGACAAAGTGCTGAATGAAAAATAAATATTTTTCCAGCACTAACAGATCATTTTAATCGATTATTATTCCACCCACAATTTGCTCATTCTGCTTTTTGCAATATTCCATTTAAAATAATTTACATAATTTAAGATATACTAAAATAGTATGTGTTTTTTTACATCTAATATGATACTATATTAGATGTAAAAAAATGTATTACAAACTTCAAACAATTCTCATTCTTCTTTGGAATAAATCTTCTTGGCGAATAAATCGAAGTACTTGCAATTTATCATCTTTGGTAGTTCTTTCATCCATCTTTGCAATTTTGGCTTCAACTTAAGGCAAATAATTTTTGCTGATCGATTTTTTCACCGAACAAAAGAAAAGAGAAAAAAATGGTAAATATGACTTAGACCTTTCTCCATCATAAATCGATTTGTCGGATTAAATTCAGATGAAAATTTTAAAGAGAGCCGGGTATTAAACTTCTCTCTCCTATTCTCCTTTTTTTTTCATATTTAAATCCCGTAGACATAAAGATGAGATTATAACGATTGTCAAAAATGAAAAAGTATATAGCACAGGAAAGGCAAGAGTGAGGCTAGCAATACTTTGTTATGCTTTTTCAGGTCAATCCTTTACCAGTGATAAAGAGTATTTATTGAATTGAAATTTTATTGAAATTCTGATTTATTGAAATTTTTTTTTAGCATCCTTCAAGACAATTCTGCATAACTCTTCAACACACGTCAACTTGATTGATATAATTATCCAGCAAAACTCAAATATATCCTTACTAATGGTAGTATAGTTTTTGTCTTAAAATAAGAACCTCGTTATTCGTAGTCGCGTGACCATAACAGTTATCTTATGCGAGCAAACGAATTTGACCATGTTTACATAAGAAATGGATTAAACTGGAAATCCCGTCACCAACACAATGACCTCGCGTGGCTGAGAAACAAATCGTCGTAAAAATGTGATGCGGCCGTATGAAGTAAAACGCTTTGGGACGGGTTTTGTTCGGTACTTTAATTTTGCATTTTATATTTTATAATCTGGGATTGTAAGGATAGGCTTCTCCTCTATTTTAGGCTGGTCCTTATGCAAACATGCAAAACATACTGGTGAACAAGTTTGGTACTTTTTCAGTTCTAGGTTGGTTTCCATCCTGCATTTTCTAATCTTGATACTTCAAAAATTCTTCTAGGTATATGATGGAGTAAATTGACTAGATTAGAGCTATTCATGTTTGGAGCTTATCTAAAGTGATCTTTGATTTACTTGTAATAGCATGATTTAACTGTGGGGATTAGTTTTGGTTGTATGGTTAAATCGAGATGTCATTGAGCTTCTCAGATATTTCGTGGGAATTTGGTCTTTGGGTGGTTTTTGACGCGAAATATAAAATGAATGAGTAATTCTTGATGAGTTGATAAGAGCATAGGAAGGATGGCAAAGGTGAAAAAATGGACCGAGGTGACAACAGCTGCTGAATTGACAAAATCAAGCAATCCGCTTGCTAAGCTTATTGGCATTGACAAAGGCGACATTACCAACTTGGAAATTGATGTTATTGTTAACGCTGCCAACAGTTCACTTTTGGGTGGTATGTTATTTTTCCCAAAACTATTCAAATTAGCTTCGTTTGAAAGTTACTCTATCTATTTTCACTTTATTTATTTAAGGTGGCGGTGTCGATGGAGCTATTCATCGTGCGGCAGGCCGACGTTTATATGATGAATGTAAAAAATTGAATGGTTGCAAAGTTGGAGAAGCTAAAATTACAGGAGCTTATAATATAAAACATATTAAGCGTATGTTTTCGAAATAGATTTCCATTTTTTTCTTCTTTTAAAATTATTTGTTGTATGTCAGGATTAGTTTCAGATATAATACATACAGTGGGGCCCCAAGTTCATTCTAAAGTTTCTGAAGAGCAGCGAAATCTGTTGAAATCCTGCTACATTGAATCTCTCAATATTGCCACTGCGAATAATTTGAGAACTGTTGTGAGTAATTTGCCGTTTGAAAGGTTGAAAAACAATTTAAAATTTGAAGTTTCTGTGAACAATTTCCTTATTTTTATTGAATCTCCTTCTGTAACATTCATAGTGGAGAACTTCAGGCATTTCCATGTATTTCGACAGGCGTGTATGGTTATCCAAATGACGATGCATGTAACGTCGTTGTCACTTCGGTTTTAGCATGGTTGCAAGAAAATAAAGAAAGAGTAAGGTTTTTTTAAGTTAATCTGAATTTTGAGAGACTTCTTTTAATATTATAGACAACACTGTTCCCAAACCCACCAAAAATGATAATGCTGCTGATTAATTTTTAGATTGATAAAATAATTTTCGTCACATTTTTGGACAAGGACTACGATTTGTACGAGAAATGCCTGAAAGAAAGATTGAGTTAAATGTAAAAAAAATGTTCGTTCATCAATCTAAATTTTTTTTGATAATGTTCGAACTATCGACTTGATTAATAGCTATAAAATTTTGCTTTTTTAGCTATTTTTTTCGTTGATGTAAATGTAAATGAACGCCTTGAAAAATATTATTTGCTTTCAATATTAACTAATAAATATTAGTATGATGGCTTACTTGTTTTATATATGTCAAGAAATTTCTAAGAAGGTTGTGAGGCATAAATTTTGCAATTTTTACCTTGTTTCATTAAAGATTGAAGGATTAGAGAGCATTATAATAGTTAATCGCATTTCAGTGATGGCCGAAATTTTGTTTTAATCTGCAACTGAAAATTTATGACAGTTGATAAGTATAACGTATTTTAAAAAAAGTAAAAAAAATCTGCAACTGAAATAAAATTTATGGCAGTTGACAAGCATAATGTATTTTAAAAAAGTAAGCGATAAGGTTATCTTATTTTGGTTACATGCAGATCAACTTAATCTGTTGGAATACAGAGTAAGTTTATTGTGAGACTCATTAAGATTTAATAGGGTAAATTTAATTTGAAATTTTTGTTTAAAAAATATCTTGATCATGTCTGATTTTATACTAAATGTCAAAAATTCCTCAGTTGAGCATTTTTATCTATATATATTAGCAGACTAAACTCATTTCCAAACATAGCATGTTGTGTTGTGTTTCATATCATTGGAAGTTTTTTGTATTTATGGTAATGAATAGGACATTGTGTAGGGAAAAATTATAAAATTTTTATAGTTTTGGTGGTCGCCGATATTTTGATCTGTTCTGCATTTGAAATAAAATTTATGGCAATTGGCAAGTATAATGTACTTTAGGTCGAAAATTATTCATAATATTGTTATCATTAAACATTGTTATTTGCAAAGTATGTTTCTTTACATTTTGTACTGATTGTATATAGGATTTGTGTGTTTGTTCCATTGGTAAAAATGAATAAGCTTTTCGTTTTTTCCGAAAAACAGTCCGCAGCTGTTTTACCAATCTATTTGTGGTGTTTTTCCAATGGAAAAAGTTTAATTCCATCGTGGATTGAGGACGAGAAAGAGGTTGTGTTTTTAAAGCTCGTTTCAGCATTTCTGATATTGGAAGAAATCAAGAAATAACGAGACGGAATTTGATGTCCCTTCTTTATCGTTGTGACACGATTTTTAATGACAGAGCAAATTGTTAATTTAAATGTTGGCGGACAGAGGTTTGCAACTTCACGACAAACTTTGACATGGATACCGGACACGTTCTTCACAAGGTTGCTTACCTTTATAGACCATGAGAACTTCTGAGCCCGTTTAAAATAAATCAGAAAGAACATTAAAGTGATTCTGTGATAGTTCGTGTTAAGACAAAATTTCATAAGTCAAATGACTGGAGTGTTGATTTGATTCCATAATTCTTGAAGTGCTGAAATATGTAATATTTGTAATATTTGTTGAGATTTCTTATACAGATTGTTTCAGCTTGTTGAGTGGACGAATTCCTACTGTACGCGATGAAACAAATGCGGTAAATTTTTTTACTGTCGGAGATGAATTCTTAGTCTGATTTGAACTCGTCTTTGCCTGTACTTTTGATTTCGTCAGTCAAAAACGCTTGAAATTAAGTTAAATATTAGCACCATTATCTTCGATTTTGTATTTTCGAATAATATTATATGTATTATCGAATAATTTGTATTATATGATGCTTTATATGATTATATGATGTATTATTTTGTATTTTCGAATAATATTATATGTATTACCGAATAATATTTTGTATTATCGATATTATCGATTTTGTATTATCCATTATCGATTTTGTATTCGATATTACCATTATTCGAATTTTTCTGTGCTGTTTGCCATTCTTTTTATCTGTATTGGTGTTTTTGCAAAATGCAGATGCAAATGTTCCATCTCTTTAGTAATTTCAGGTTTTCATTGATCGAGATCCGGGAATGTTTCGAATAATTTTAAATTATCTACGGACAAAGCAAATTGATTTAAGGTGAAATTAGTTGCTCTAATAATATCTCTGTCATATTTCTTTACTGGTGTATTCTCAATTACTTCTTTTCATTATTGCCTGTACTTAATATATTTTTTAGCGGAGTGAGTTTGATGCATTTAAAACATGAAGCACAATATTACGGCTTGGGACCTCTAGTGAAACGGTTAACTTTATGTGAAGAATTAGACGAATGTGCTTGTGGCGATGTACTTTTTAATGCTTACTTACCTCCGCCTGCATTACCCTTAAACGAAGGTATGTTTTGATAGTGATGATGCTTAACTAAAACGGAATAATTTTTAAGTTTTTTTGAAGATTCATTCATCCGTCACTTCTTACCAGTTATTTTGAGTTTCAAAAATTAGCTTGGCAAAATCATGTTTCTAAGGTTCATCATCATCATCACCAAATTCTGCAAGAAGCCAGAATACGCCTAATTCGTCGACAGATTCACGTGGCTTAATTTCGGTTCCCTTTCCTTCTCTTCATTCTCGAAGTTTAAGTGAACACGCAGCAGTGCCTGAAGTTGAAATGGCATCTGGTATTTCTTCATTCAGAGCATCACAGCAGCCACGTTTGCTTCCAAGCATGGAAGCTAAATTTCAGGTGAGGATCATGTGGATAAAACTTTTTATTATAATCCAAGTAAGTTTGATTGGGTCATTGACTCTTTTAGAATTTGTCTTTACCTATGCAGAAGCCCGGTGTGGAAAAGTGAACATTTTTAATTTAACTAGTGGGTGGTTGTTTGAGCGCTAGCAAAACTGAAGGAGTTTTTTTGGTGTTATATAAGAACGTTATATGTATTCAAATGTATATTTGGTGAGTGAAAAATGAAAAAATATGCCAGAATTTATTTCAGGTGCCACAAGCTGTGGAAGTACTGGTCAACAAGACAGTAAAAGGCAGCTCAAGTTTGCCCACAAAGCAGCTGTCATCTGTTGAAAGTCATGAAGGTAAATCCTTACTCGTTATAGTGCTCTCATTTCAAGCACACTTTCAGTTCTTAGATCTAAAATTTCCAGTCAATACAGAAAAATCGAATGTAGCAAGCTTATCAATGGAAAGCAGCAGCAGCACATCAAGGACCATGTCACAACATTTTGCTTCACATTTCTCAGCAGTTAGCCCAGATTTTATGGTATATTTCGAATTCTTCTCAAAAAGCTTGTTTAGTTGTCGAACAACACGTTTAGAGTATATGATGGCATAAAATATCAAGTCTCAACTTCTTTAGTATCATTATGTTGCGGTCTTTCAGAATTGTAATTTTGGATAATGAAGTATTTCACTAACTTTCAATATATGTCAAAATTTTAGCAGAAACAAATTTTAAAATTTCTCAACAGTGTTGCTATTGCCTAATATAAATTTAAGGAATGATTTCTTATGTACAGTTATTTTAGACCGCATACAATGTTTGCAGTAACCCTTCTAAAATTTACCAAAGCCACATGAAAAAGAGTTCGTTTGAATTGACCCGTCAGGTAATGATCTAATTTAACTTGCTTTTCATGGCACGCATCGCTAACAACTCCTTCATTATATTTATTTATATTATGCCATGACCCATCATCTCACTAGCTAATTCTGTTATAATATTTCCATTTGCTTGTTCTATTGATTTTTTTTTATGTGTTGAACTACAATCCAGTACCACTAATTTCAGTATTTTCAAAGCGTTTGGTTTGGAAACATTTAGACGGATGATGCGGGACTGCAGTTTTTTTGTGTCTTTATTAAATTATCTTTTCAGTCTAATTTCAGTTGAAAGGTGAGCTATCATTGCTGACGCGTTACTCTGCGCGAATGTCTGATCAGCTGTCAGAGCCGCTACGAGTTCGAGTGATTAGAGCACATTATAATGCAGTTGCCGTAGGCTATGCATATTTTGTGTGTTGTTACAGGTAATTGTTTATTTTAGGCACTATTAGCACTTTTTTCAATTGTTTGGAATAAATTATCACTAAGAAGAGAAAGTCTTCTATTTCAAATTTTCAACTGTTTTTATTGACAGTAAAAAAAAGTTATTAGCAATTTAAGAAAATTTTCAATTTTATTTCGCACACAGAATGAAAGAAAGTTTGGGTTGGCAACAGCTGTATATATCACCACGTATGGATGCTGTTGTTCGTCATGTTGCGTTGTATGCAAAATTTGGAGAAAAAATGTTAGCCGTTTCATTAGCTAATAATGCTATATATTTGTGGAATATTTCAGAAGGAGATGCGAATTTTGGAACCAAAATTGGTAGAAAATTTTTCTTCCATATTTTAGTTTTTATTTAGTTTTTCAAAATCTAAGTTACCGAAACTTTAAATATAAGAGAAAGATCAGCAAAGAAGTGAAAATTTACAAGTTGTAAATATTCTTATATAGATGATTATTAAATATGGTTATGTTTCGAGACATTTTTTTCGCAGGAACGTTCACTCTGTTGGTTCCTGTTGATAAGTTGTTCTTTATTGGGAGCCAGTTGGTAGCACTGAGTAAAATTGGCAAGGTTGGAATCTGGCATTCAATGACGCATAATTGGCAAGTCCAAGGTCAGTAATGTTCTTGTGCTGTGACTGGAAATCAAGAAATGTAAGCGGTAAATCATCATTTTATGCTGTTACCAAAAAAACACGAAGTTCGTTTTAGTTACGCATTCTCACATGTGACTTGATTTTGCATATTTACATATTTCTTTAAAGTCCTTTGGGAATGATAGTGCTTCCCTCATCGTAGATGTCGTCGCGATATCTTGTTATGATACAGCGGGATCATTTTTGCTTCTTGGGTGCACCAATGGATCCATTTATTATATCGATATGCAGAAATTCCCTTTGCGTATGAAAGATAACGATTTGCTGATTACGGAACTTTATCGAGATCCAAACGCCGATATTATCACCGCTATAAGCGTTTATCTGACGCCGAAAACAAGTATGTTTTTGCACATTTCAACTGATCAGAGTTTTAGAATTATTAAATTTTGCTATCTTGGCTGCACAGTGTCAATTTTCCAGATCTACGTGGAAATTGGATTGAAATTGCTTATGGAACTTCAAGTGGTAGTGTCCGAGTGATCGTACAACATCCAGAAACAGTGGGTCATGGTCCACAGTTGTTCCAAACTTACACCGTCCATACGTCTCCAGTTACACGAGTTGCTCTTACAACCAACCATCTTATCAGCGGTGAGGATGATTAACTCAATTTTTGGTTCGTCCATTCGTGAAAATACTTTTTTCAGTTCAAATGTAGGATAAAATTGAATTCTGTGGTATTCTTCTATTTCTTACTATTTATATACCAAAAGAAAAGTTTCATCATTCTCTAGTGTGCAGCGAATATAATCATGTTCGTTCCTGGGGTGTAACGCGTTTTCGTGGCATGATTTCGACGCAACCGGGTAGTATATCTTTAGCATCTTTCAAGATACTTACTCTTGACAGCACTGATGATATGCTTGATGCGGACGGAAACGACCCAGGTATTATTTCGATGATTTAATATCTGACATCTTTCCCGTCTAACATTTCTCACTTTTTTCGACTTAGCGCCTTTACAGAAGTAGCACAATTTTTTTTGGATTTCAGGACCATTTGGTGATCAAGATGGCGAGCAAGTTTTTGTTCAACGAGTAGTACCCGGTACTAATCAAGTCTTTGTAAGATTGGCGTCGAACGGCGACAGGTCAGTTGTATTAGCGTCCTTCTTTTTTTATTCATTTACAACAAGCATCCTGTTGTTATTGCTAACTTTATTCATTACTTGTTTCTTTTCGCCGATACTTTTTGCTTGAAGTTAATTGTTAAAATTGTGAAATAATACAAGAAATTGGTTTATTACTTATAGGCTTTGTACCATTCGAACTGTTGGTGACTCGGCAATAACTGCCTTTCTGGTTCATGAATGTGAAGGTTCACGTGTAAATTCAAGACCGAGGAGATTTTTGTTCACTGGAACTTCCAATGGTTCCATCCAAGTAGATATTAGTTTTCATCTTATTGGAAGAATTAAGTATCATTTTGAATTAATATTTGGTTTCGGGAAGTTGTAATGCAACCAATGAAAATGATATAATATCTTTTGATATGTTTATTTTGTAGAACTTTAACATTTATTTCAGATGTGGGACTTAACGACAGCTCTGGATCAGTACCATGCTAGTTTATCATTTCCAAATTTTTTTCTAGGTAATCAAGCGAGTGGAGCTGATAAAACAGCTGGTACTGTATCCACAACTACTACAGCATCTACTACCGCCAATGCTATGCTATTTGCAAATCGAGTTAGTGATGCGGTGCGACAGGTCTGTATTTCATTTATAAGAACTCAAATTCGAACTGAGAAACATATCTTTTAATGATTGGGTTATACAGTATATTTCATCTACAACATGTTATTGAATTGATAATTTATCAGATGATATTAATATCAGACTATTATAACTGCCGTGCTGCACTGAATTTTTAGACTCATATTGGTGAGTGTATATCTTTAAGGTGTTCTTTGGTGAACATGTATATAATGTTCTTTTATGTATTATTCTTTATTTACGTTTTTGAAATGTTGAGTCTAAAAAATTTGAGAATTTAGTCTTCAAAGTAGTCGTTTCTTAAATTCAAAATTTTGGTTTTCAGGGACCAACTCCCGATGAACTTCTCCGCTTAATTGATGGTTGTGAGATTTGTTGTGCTAGCCTGACGACAACACCTTCAAGTGCACAACATGCATCCTCCATCCATTTATCCTAACTGGATTGTCAACGGCAGTGCTAGTAGTAATCTTTCTATTTGTTATCAATAAATATACAAAAAACTTATCTCTCTCATTCTTTTGTGATACAGTTATTAATATTTAATTCGAATAAACCGTTCTCTTTATATTTTTTTTTTGTTTCATTGACTATGAAAAATTTTTTGTATTTGTAGCTAATTTGTTAATGTACGAAATTTTTTTACAAATCTGTGCTATACGCACTTGAAAGGAATACCAAATAAATTTAATGATTTCACTTTAAAGCGTTCAAAGATTATCGATATGCATTTCAATTAAATTTTGTAGCTAACAGCATGTGCTCTTTCTATGTATTGTTGGCTCTAAAACTGTGTACGCAGACATAAAATTTGAAATAAATTTGGTAAATTTTGAAGACGTGTATCCTTTATGATAACTGGAAGGATACATATCTTGATAATTTGTGAGAGTGTTGTAGACGTCAAGGCTTTGTCGTAGCTGTTATTATTATAGTATCCAATCTTTGAAACCGTTCCCTTTATTTTATCATTATTTTAATGGATGCAAATTGCTTCCTAAAAATGTTTTTTGATAGTTATTTTGATAGTATACAAATATCATTAACTTCATTCATTATGTATAATATCATTCATATTTCGGGTCAGATTTGCACATCGCTACATTTTTACACTTCTTCCTTTGTTTCAAATTTCAATGATTTTGCAATTTGGACTTTGTCTCCGGTCTCCGGTTGTTGTTTTTACTTGTTAAAAAGTTACAAGTATATTTGCGAAGTTTTTTTTCCAAATAAACTGTCATGTCGCATTGCGAAATTTATGTAGAATGAATATCGGAGCAAATGTCTCCAGCAAAAATTATATCATATATAATTTTTATTGTTTCCGTACTTACTGAACAATACGGAGCTTATTTTCATTTGAATAATGATGAGACGGTCTGCTGTTACTCAATATTTTAATAACTGTTTTATTAGATTGAGTATGGCAGGCAACTGCGTAGTAGATTTCGACCCGTATGAAATGCTCAATTTGAAACCGGGATGCACGGATACGCAAATTGTGAAAGCATTCAGGAAAGCTGCACTAAAATGGCATCCCGACAAAAATCCTGATCGTAAGCAAGAAGGTATTTTTAACTTATTCATTAGTTCAGGGCAAACCTGCAGGTTTTGCTTTCAATGTTTTTTCAGTAGTATTCTTTCCTGAAACTTAATGTATCCACTAATTGTAGCACAGGAAATGTTCTTGAAGATATCTAAGGCTTTTGAGTTATTATCGGATGCGGCTGCTCGAACTGCTTATGACCATGTATTGGCTGCTAGAACAGCATATACTGTTTATGTACAGAGAAGGCAAAAGAATGAGGGCGAGAAACGACGAAAATTACGTGAGGAGCTTGAAAAGCGTGAGGCAAATGTATTAAACGCTCAGCAAAATGAAGAAAAGGCTAAGAGGGAGCTTGAAAAAGAGGTATGTTAAGATTTGTCTCATTTTTACTAATTTGGCGAATAATTTAATACATTTGTATTAAATGTTATTGCTGAAACTTGCAGAAAATTTGTCAAGTCACGGTTCGTATTCTTCTAAAAGAAAGAATTTTAGATTCAGCGTCTACGAAAGGAAGGTTCTAAATTACTACAGCGTGAAAGAGAAAATATCGAACAAGAAATTCGTAAAAATGCAGTTATGAAAGAGCAAAGCTGTGATAAGCGTAAGTTTTTAATACCGTGTTTATTTCAGGTTTTTTTCAAATTATAATTTGTTAAACGAAGTCGGATTTTTCAGGAAATCTATTTGTGTTTGCAGGATTCCTAGCTCGTTACAAATTAAGATGGAAACGGGAAAGTGATCTGTGTAATTATGATGAAGATCATTTCAGAAAATTATTCTCTAAGGTTATTTTTTGAGAATTATTTGGCTTGATATCTTGCTTAGTCATTCGGAGAGACGACACGTAAGAGAGGTTGCTTCAAATGCGGTCAGCTTAGTACTGCTCGACCACTAAATGCGAAAAAGTGTATTGCATACTATTTCAGTATGGACACGTTTCTGATGTAATTGTTTCAAGCGGTAGCAAAGGCATGGCAATTTTGGAGTTTGACGAATTATTGGATGTAGTAAGTATTGTGAATGAACATGCTTATCTAATCCTTTCTTTCTAATAAAGGTTATTAATTGGTGTAAAAATATTCAAAATTTTGTTCGGTTTTACAAATTCTACACGCTCACTTTTATCATCAGGATGGAGTTGAAAAAGAAATTGGAAAACCAGATGTTCCGATTACTGTGACATGTTTGCTAAAACCACCTACTCTCGAAGTGCAGTCAAATAGACCAATGGGTAAATTTATTTTTTTGCTTGAAATTTCGACTATGTGGAATTTTTTTTTGCCCGATAAATAAGTTTATACAATTAACCAGAAAGTGAAACGATTGTGAAATATGATATTGCAGAACGGCCTATGACATCGGTTGAATTCGCTGATTTTGAGGCTGAAGTTTTAACGACAATAATGGCGGGATCAAAGCGGGGAGCTGATAATGGAAAAAGCAAGTTTGATAATCTGTGATTCAAATTTTCAGCTGGTAATTTTCTCATATCTGTAGTTCTTTAATGGAATATATGATGAACAGTCGCTTTGGGGAATTTTTTTACACGTATTTTTACATGTTTGAAATTATCATTTTAAATTAGGAGGTATAAAGAACGAATGTAACTAGACTGGATTATGTTGTTGCTACCAAGATCAAAAACGTTTTTCAAGTCTCTAGAAAAAAATCTCTTTATTTGCAGCTAGCAAAAAACAGTTTATTGATGGAATTTCATTTAAGAGATTGTTTAAAATTGTTCAAGATGTCTTTAGAATGATAAGGACTTAGTTCCCCGATTTCCTTCAAAAATGAAAAGATACTACTGCTCATTTATACAATTTAAAAGTAAGAGTTTACGAATAATTCATTCTTTACCGCTCCAGTTATGAATTTTAGATTCTAGAATTGATGGTAGTATCTTCTGCCAAACTACATTAGTTATTGCATTTATTTAAACTCCTGCAGTATCCGTTACTAAACAAATGGGATTTGTAATTGGTTCACTTAGCTGAAATTTTTATACATTATTTTTTGTAAATATTTGATTATTTTACATGTAGTTATTATTTTATTTTATGCTTCGCTCAATGAGCTGTTCGTCGGGCACTCCATAACCTCGATATAGTATTTTACATCCCTGCCACAGTAAGTGTGAATGACTACGCATTCATTATTAAAAATAATGATAATTTTTTTTTACAAATTGAAATTTAGAAAACTCACTAAAAATGTTCGTTGATATTTGTAGAAGGGATCTCTTTGTCTTTGTAAAAATAAATTTTGTCGTCGCATGTTGAACTCCACCCTTTTTTTTTTGAAATACTTTTGATTTATCTTCATTCTTGTGTTAATTCGAGATTTAAGACACGAAATTTAACTACCCTCATTAATTTTTAACTTTTAACTTCATTTTCGTCTGTTTTTATAGCTCAATTTTAACAGAAATCTGTGTTAAGGAAAAAAAAAACAGGAAATTTTCTAAAATGATCGCCATTTTTTGCATATATATCAAAATCGTGTAATCAAATTTTAAAAAGTTATAGACGAATAATATTAATCTAAATATACACGTTGTTCAACTTGTTAAATAACGTATTATATAATGTGAGAGAACGATGTTCTTGCTAATCATTACGTAATATATTTTGCGGAAGTTTACTAACTATATTTTATTCTGAGGTGATACAAACAACTTCAGCAACATTTTATATTTAGAATTATTATGTAAATATTAAATAACTTTCGACTTTCTTTTTATATTCGTCGGATTGAAAATGACGAGGCGTTATATTGAAAATTAATTTTGAACTGAACCACTACTCCAAATTGTCGCAGTATAACAGAGCTTTGTTTATTGTAAATATATATTGCACACTAGGAATTGTTTCAGTAAGTGAAAACAACAACGCAGTGAATGTAACGACAAGGAATTCGTCATTGCTGATTAAAGTATAAATTCATTTAAAATCTTTGATTTAAGTATTGTAAGAAAAGAAGTTGAGTTCGAAAACTGAAGATGTATCTCTGAATTTCATTTCTTTTTTCTCCGAGCAGTAATTTCCTTCACTAATTTCCTTGGAATTTTCAAAGTATAGTGCCAATTGATATAAAATTTTACTGACTCCCTTAGCAATAAAAGGTTAAATAAATCGAATGATTTGACAGTCTATATGGAAACCGATACGGAGCGGAATTGATATGGGGAACGGTCGCCATTAGAAAGTATAGAGTTAATGAACTCGATTGTCTCTACAATTCACTGAGTAATTTGTTCACTTAATATGCATCACTTTACGTAGTTGTATTCTCATATCAAATATCGAATTAAAAATATTTGGGATATACCCGTCCACTAATGAGAAAGTGTGGGATGATTTAAATTTAAAATTTTGCTAAATCTAAAACTTGATTTAAATTTTAAAAAGTCTAAGAATGACATACATCAGGACAATGTGAACAACACAATTTATCATTCCAAAAGATTAAACAATAACGCCGCAAATGGGTCAGTCTTTGGGACATTTCTGCCACACATCTTTCGGTTAAAGTTTGGGCAACGTTATCGACTCCACTAGTACCCGATAGATTTGATGTTCTCCTGAAAATAAATCCGCATAGATTAAGTAAAACGTTTAGATGGTAATATCAAACCGTAAATTCCCATCATTCAAAATTTCGAAAAATCTTTGAATGTGAAATCGATCGGGATACAAATTAAAAACTTATTTGACCTTAGAAGGATATGATTACAGATAATAGAACAAAAGAAAAGGTTTAATTTGAATCTACAAACCAACGGATTATAGTGCCAAAAGTTTGATTTGTTAACTTTGAAAGTTGAATAACTCGATCAAGCAAAAGGAGTGAACATACATGCATTATGAATATGTTAAATTATTTAAATTGATACTCTGATCAAATCTATCAAAAATTTTTCATGTAATATGAAGCTCACTGTGGTACTGACGTAACCATTTCTTGATTTGGATAATTGTTTTCATTCAAAAATTGAATAACGTCTGTATATGCAGTTGTCGTATGATAATTAAATTCAACAGTATAGCATGCAATGATACGTGCCGTATGATGCAAACAGCGCTGTGCCCAGCTATTCCTGCATTCTTCTTTATTGCAGTACAAAAAACTTAGTACGCCATGGCACGAAGCGCCATGACCATCCCAGCAACATCGGCACTGAAATTTTGGCTCTTTCACTCATATTTTTTTTTTGAATGTTATTTTGACAATGCGAAAAATTATTGCATTTTGGACAGAATAATTATTAAAAATTGAAGATTATTAAAGAATTCATAGATTTTACATTTCAAAATATTTAAATTATAAATTTATTTTATGGAAGGAAAATTTCTGTTTGAAATATTGAAAATAATTAGAAAGTATGTGATCATTAAAGCAAGTAATTACAAGAGAAGGTAACTAGATCTTGTTTGGATTTCCTGATCTGATCCGTCTCATAGTTCAAACTTAAGATATTGGAAAATTTAACTAATTTCACAAGTTTAAAAAAGTAGACCAGAGCGACTCATCAATAAATAAAAACGTTTATGTTGCTAATTGCACATGAATTAAACAAATCGCATTACCCACTATCGAGTTTCTAACAAGTCAAAAAAAAAACACCGCAAAAAATATTTACATCAGCAGATTTTGCAAACCAATCGTCTTGCTTGATTGCTGGTTGTTCGGCACTAATTAAATTCAGAAATACTTGAAATCGACCTCGCTGAAATATCATTTTCGGAATCTCGCATTAGAAAATTTTCGATTGCTTTGTATTTCAATAATAACGGTTGTATTGAAATGAAACTACGATTATGTGCCTGAATCGAAAATAGTTTCTGTCTTGAAGTCCCTTCCCTTGCTGGTGCAAATGCAAATGTTTGGGCGATATCTTAGTAAGCATGCCTTAAACAAATCGAAATATTGTACCTGGTCTTCTTACACAATATGTTATTATTCTTCGATAATATTTCTTAAGGCTGTGGGGAATTTCAAAATCACAATCAGTCTGTAATGGTCACACACTTGACTGCTTCCGTCCTGAATCTTTTTTGAAATATATTAAATAAACATAAACAAAATACTTTTTTGTTTAGACGCTGACGAATTTCACCGTCTAGTCCCTGGATCTTTTCGTTGATCAGTACTTCCAATTCATGTCTACCAGGCAAATTAATCGTCCGATTGAATTCGTAAATATTCGAGGCAATTTGATTACAAACTGGAGCAAATTTCTCCTCGGTGCCACGTGCCACTTCGGGCAAGAATAAATGGCCTTTATTATTCAAATCCGTTTCCAGTTTAGCGGTAAGTCCACAGATATCACAGTAACGACTAAAAGATCCAGGTATTTAATAAGCTATGATGTGAAGAACAATGAGTAATATTATTTTATCCATAACTCGAATGAAGATGAAAACCGTATTGAAATTATTAAAACGATTTGTGATATGACGCTCTTGATGTTATTATGATATAACACAGACTCGGATACAGCCATGCTAGGCTTTTCTCTTCCAAAAACATAAGAAAGAAATTTTTCTCTTCGGAAAAATAAGTCTCTCCACAAAAAATAGATATTATTGCGTACTGTGTCGTTTTGACATTTCCCAGATCATTTATGGCTTGAAATGTATTTTACAAGTACTATTTCGGTGGAAACGTATTGAAAGTACTAGCCCTTTTAAAAGCAGTGAAACATTTTAGACTTTGGGAAGAAATCCGAACTTGATGATGTGCTACCGAACTAGTGCTACTTTTGATTTCATGCTGACGACTAACTGGCAAGAAAAACGAAAAGTCGGAAAGCATTTTATGCTTGACCTTTAGCTCGAAACCTAAGTTTTTATGCGACATTTCGCTTTCCAAAAGCATTGTGAGAGTTACGAGATTCTCTAGAATCTATGGGCTTACCAGTACTGTCGATTACCGCGCTCTATGACACCGCTGTATTTGTCACATTCCTGGTCTAAAATTCCAGTTTCTGGTACCACTGTATAAGGCAAATCGAAACGAATTCCTGAAGTGCCAGTTAGGAAAAAATACTTCTATAGTGTTATTCATTGAAAAAGCTTTCTCTTAGAAAATTTCGGAAATTTAGATTTAAAATTTGAATGCCAACCTGCAGGACCTTCGATAATTGGGACTTGAAGTGTGACACCAATTTCACCACTCAAATATCCAATGTCTTTGGTAACAACGAGTTTCTTGAAATGTAAAGAGTAACTGCCGGGTGCTTTGATGAAGTATACACGATTACCTTTCTCGTTCACAATATTAATATCATCCTCTGTTAGTTTAATCTCATTTTTAGCTGCAAATACTCTTTGAATAATAATGCGAGAAACATTGCCTATTGAACGAAGAGATGGTTATTGATTATTATCAAATTAAAAAAGTATTATTAGATAATAAACACTCTTTGATAACAACAGCTCAATCAAGTTTATTCTCAAACACGAAAGTTGTCTTTTTCATCAGAGCCTGAAAGGCGATATGACGAAGACAAAAACACGATATACGTTGTGAAGAAAATATTACTACTCTTCAGAAAATGCATACCTCCTCGACATGTATAAACATTAATTTCATCGATAAGAATATAAAGATTATCGTCATTTTTCAAATTTGTCTGCTGTTGTTGTTGTTGAGAATGGACGATTGTTAGAGTGGCATGTAGGACAACTGTGATTAGAAGCACTGATGCAATACTGTTATTGGTTCTAATCGATGAATTCAACCGTAAACCATTCAAAATGAACATACTAATTCCTGAATTACCCGAAATTTGAAAAAACTGATCAATTTTTCCTTCTGATGAATAGTGATAAAAATAGTGATGATTATCAAATGACTAGGAAATGAAATTAAAGGATATATTCGTTTATCCAGAAAATACTGGTGAACAACTATTACCGATCGCAACAATAGACAACGATACTGCGCAGAAAATCTGGAACGATCACAATGCGCACATATACAATTCATTGGTCTCATTTGATCCGAAAATCGATTGTTGTTTTTCATCATCCAATCACGACGAAATGACAATGATAAACGTCTTTGTTAACAAGCAACACTGATAGTTGTGGTGCCACTACAATCATAATTTCATCATCCCGGATAATTTTGAATTACAAGACTGATATTAATAGCGTATATTTCAGGATTTGAACAAATTAGATTTACAATAATATGAAATAGTATAATCAACTTATATGTCCAAAGTTACTCTTCAGGTCATATGAACAACTTAGAAAATTGATTATATTACAATATAGTTTCGAAAGAAAAAACCAAACAACTTATATCCAAAAAGCTGAAAATTCCAAATAGCGGTTTGAATAAAACAAAATCTTCGAAGTTCCCACTTAATTGATTCTTCAACTAAAACTAAGATAAGGCAAAACATGGAATAGGATCCATGCATCATCACATCACAGACTAAATTTATTTTAAACAAAAGGTTTCAGCAAAGTAATTTAAATTATCAAATCCGTTATAGAATTTTTACGTGAAAGGAGAAAGAACTGAAATTATCTAATGCTGAAAGGCTGAAAAAAAAATTAAAATTTTAATTGATAAACATAACAGAATAATGCAAAACAGATAATAACGTATGGCTTGCAGAGATGGAATGAACAATTTACCGAAGGGATTCCGAACAATAAATTGGTTCCGAGGAATCCGAACACGCATTGGTCGGCTATTCTACGGTCATTTTTTAATAGCTCTTTTTGTTACCGCCCAGCCTTATTTTATTTTTAGATTTAATTTTTATTGCATCATCTAACATAATTTTTATTGCTTAATTCGAATCTAGAAGTTTATATTGCTTTAACAAAATGTAGCAATCAGTTTCGATCATATCTCCAAAATAAGTATAGCAGTAGTGGTAATAAGATTAATCATATAGTGCAGTCTAATTTCGATATTAATAAGCATAATAGGATATAACTCTTCGATGTAGAATCTTCGAGCAGACAGTCGGAATGTCACTAGCTGAAACACTGACCTAGCATTTCACAATTCATTATAATTCTGATTTTTCTTCCGCTGTGTAATTAATCCATTGAACATTGAAATTTTATACTTTATGAATTTACGAATCGATTAATGAATTTAGCTCAGCGATAGTGAGAGGACTATACAATATCTTAGTTAAATTGAAATATTTTTTACAATTATGGGATTCTCTTTCATCAAAAGAGAGTTTAAAGATCACAATTATGTAAGCAAAATAATTGAAATAGAGAATGTGGATATGTAGGAAGAAAATCAGCTGCAAGAAAAAGCAATGACGAGAATGAGAGAGATTTCATCTTCGATATGTCTCTTAATGTAGGCAATCGATTTTGAAGATTTTGGAAATGGTACTATCATGCCAAAAGCGTAAGTCCCAAAGAGACCTTAACAATAGCAAAATTCTGCAAAATATGTACATATCAAATGATCACAGTAAAGATCTGAAAAGAGAAAGATTTTATAGATGGAAGTATAAAATGATCTCTTTGCGATAAATAGATGAGACCTTTCATTTTCAAATAAAAAGAGATTGCGGCAGAATGCTATAAAAAAATTATCCTTTTCAGAAACCTTAACAATAGCAAAAATCTACAAAATGTGTACATATCAAATGATCACAGTAAAGGTATGAAAATTCACTGCGTCATAATACTACAGTATCAAAATTTCTAAGTATTTAAAAATAAAATGTTTGAAATTTGTGCAACACCGGTACAATAGAGGAGATATTAAATGAAAGATTTTCTAGTTGAATTAAGAGTTAAACAGCCTTCATCAAGTAGTAAATCTGTTTTTAACAAACTTTTCGTTTTTTTATTTTCAAAACGTTCAAGATTTCAAAAAAAACTTTTCAAGGTAAATCCTTATCACTGCAAATTTGAAAGTAACTAGCTCTAAGTGTAGTGAACATCAACTCAATTTGTCCACTTCCTTGCAACTGTGGTGTAAAATCTTCGATAAGATGAATTTCGGCGCCTAAATGTTGTAGTTGGGCACGTACGGTCACGTATACGAATGTCGGAAGAAGATCATCTGTGGTCCAAACATGGCTATCACCAGCGGATGAGAATTGCGATACGCACTGAAACGCGTAAATTATCATTATAATCATCATTTTTATTCAAAATAAAATCATAATCAACAATGGAATTATGAATTGGACTTGAAATTCATAATTTTTATTATTCTGTATTACAGTGTTATTTTACAAATGAAGTATAATCATTTTTTAAGAATAACATGAAAATATATACGGATAAGCCTAAATTTATTTTAACTCCGTTTGATCTTTGAATCCTTGCCAATGCTTGATTTTAGCTTTATTTTGATTATATGATGCAATGCAAAACTATTTTTATTATTAATTCAAGAAAATAAGAGAAAAACCTTAGTTCTTTAGCATCTCAAATATATTAATTGAAAGATATCGAATAGAACTATTTCTCTATTCCCACACACATTTCAAAATCTTCCTTTTTCATGGAATTGGCATTATGTTTTAATCTTAATGCACAAATAGAAAAAACGAGTATGGATGGTAAAGAGTTTTAAAAAACGGAATAAAATTATCAAGTGGACCGAGCAGAAGTAAAAAAATGATCGACAAAGAAACAAGAAAAGTTCATCCAATGTCTTCTTCGATTACTGCATCAAACTGCTTGAAGGGATAAAACTACAATTCAAATGTGAACTATCCCTCTTACTCTTAGTCATATATATCTTTGTAGTATGAGAATGATAAATGATATGGCAATATTTACGATCAGTATTGCTAATCCTATCCTCTTCATTTTTGTCAAAAATTTACTTTTTATCGTAGTTGTGCGATAATGGTACAAACCACTTTCTTCACTATTACTTTTTCCATTAAGTGCACAATCTTTTGAAAAAGTAACTTCCTACTAGAATATTTTTTCGGACAGTAGTTATCGGAATAGTGCGATGAACGGACGTCGATTTGATTGATGCGATTTGAGAAATACAAGAAGAAGAATGAAATTGCATACTGATAATGAAAGGAAATCATTCTCATCAAATATGAAAAGTTAACGAAATCGCTTCAATAAAAAATTAAAAATGCAATTGTTAATTAAGTAATGAAATATGTAGAGAGAGTAGACCTTTTGTTCTGCACAATAATGATCAGAATCCATTTTATTTCTAAATCAAATTGATCTAGAAGTCTTCGAAATCAAATCATAATCTATTGTAAATATCTATTTCTTTTCATTGGGAAAAAATGGGAATATGGATGAAGAATTGTAGAGCAAATTTGGTGGTGTATCGATCTCGTTCGATGAAAGATAATGGAATCACAAGGCCTGGTTCAAAAATAGCATTTCATAGCCAACAATTATGATTTGAAACGAAATTCGTGAAGTGCAACACAGAAAATATATCCTACGGGAAGAAACGAAAAAAAGATAAGTGGGAAAGTGATATGATATGTATTACAGTGATATTGATGAGTTTTTGACCTTTATCGTTTCATATCAAGCAAATATGGTTCTTTGATATTTACTAGCCTAATGTATCTCTTTTAATCGAACTAACTTTAATCATTATCTATTTACGCATTAATAAGAACCAATGTTTTACATAAATGTTTATTAACGTCCCACATGTAAACATTACCGAACTCAATCGATGAGAACATTTTATGAATGGCTCGAAACGTTACACTTAATTTTCTTTTGAAACGACAAGCATGAAGTATTCACTACTATATAATGGTACTACAAAAAATTAAGCAATCACTACTATATATAATGGTACTGCAAACTTCCAGACTTCTAACTGTATAATGAAATGTTCTCATCAATTTGATATCATAGCCCTGCAATAGAAAATCCAATTTCAACATGCTATAATTCAGTCAAGATTTCTAGACGTATTAAGCATAAGTAATTTGATTCTTGACAATTTGGGAAAAGATGATTTATTTAGATTTTATGAATCTGTGAATTACTCTTCCCGTGCTATTTTTATCTTACTATCTCACTGTTCTTTTAATACAATGGTTTAAGAAGTGTGAGCATAGTTTTAAAACAAGAGCGAACAACGTCGCTCCCTCCATTCATTAGTGGAACGTCGCAGACAAATACTGAAATTTTTTACACCATTCGTTATATTCCGTTCCGCCCCATCATTAGAAAGCATTTCCTATAATGTTAATGAAAATATTCTTTTCCCTAAAAAAGTTTTAAAGGAAGGATATGCCTGAAGAAGCAGAACAAATCTCGAAAGGAACACTACTTTCACTCTCTTACACGTAAAAAAGGACAATCGAGGAGAGAGTGATGAATGAAGTGATGCATAAAATGAAAATTCGATTGATAATAAGTTAATATGTGCAAAGTGTCTTGTCTGTATATATTTGTGTCATTATTATTACATTAAATTTCTCAAAAATGAGAGATAATGTTATGTGACAAATTTCCTTTATATCCGAGATATTTTAATTTTATACGACAAGTCTATAATCACCTAAATTTGCGTATTTC